>CAUYRT010048143.1:0-21918 GCA_963574885.1 Lepilemur ruficaudatus
GCTCCTGAACCGCGAAATAATCACGGCCGCGCTCGGATGAAGCAGCGGCGATGGCCACACGTTTCCCGCTGAAGCTCTAATCCGGCCTGCTGGTTATAGGCCTCAGTTATAAAAACCTCGCGTGTTCCTGTCTTTAGGCATCTTCCCAGCTAAATCGTCTTTCCGCACTCCTTGTTCACCTGCAAAAACTTTACCTACTCGATAAACATCACACGCACACACGCAAATGCAGTCACTTGAGGCAGTGGTTCTCAGACTATTCATGGAACCCGTAAGAATCGCCGGCGGAGATTCCGTACAATTTAGACGCCTCGGCCTCCACTCCTGACATTCTGAGTCACTAATTTGGGGCTCACTGATTTGTCACCTATCTCAATTGTTGTATCCCCCATATGATCTCTTCCAAATTCCCATAATAATTCGTTGGTTCCTCTCTCATAATAATTGTACTCAACTTGAAATTGTAAGAAAATATGTGCATATTTATTTTTTGTTTTAGTTTCTCAAATAATTATCTTTATATCCTGCATTACACAATCACAGCACATTAGCAGTGTCCTACCTCAATACGTAAATAAATGAAAGTCAATTTTATATCAAAAATACTGAAGTACTCAACTTGTTTTTTAACAATTGAGACTTACCCTTTCATTTTACCTGAAAGTTCCTGTTTGAAAATTGAGCCAATCAAATGTTTAAAGAATTTAATCAAATGTTTTGATTTAATGAGGTTGAAATGAAATTTTGAACAGTAGAAAGTTAAAAAGGAATAGGAATATTTTTGTAGGGGAAAAAGAAGCCTTTAGTAAATAAGTGGTTGATTTTCCATTTTATACTCCACTATCTGTATTTCTGTAATCTTCAAAAACCAAATGAGATTTTTAAAATTACATAAATAGTATCCAACATAGAATCTGCTTTTGCAGCTACAGTCTTACTGTGCTATAATAATTAATGAGTTCTTTTTTGTCCCCATTAAATAATACTTTGTCTAGTGTCTCAAATATCAGGCATTAGATATCTTTCTTCTTTACTAGCAAAAACAAAAAGAAAAAACCCTGCTATATTCCTTTTAGAAGGTTTTCAAAATGCTAATTAAGAAGTATTTTTTTTTTACCCTTTTCAAAACAGTTTTTTTCTTTTAATTTCAGCATATTGTGGGGGGACAAATGTTTATACTGCCTTTGCCCCACCCAAGTCAGAGCTTCAACCATGTCCATCCCCTAGATGATGCACACTGCACCCATTAGGTGTTTATTCAAAATAATGAGCACTTACAGTTAATTCTTTTAGAGCTCAGTACAAATAAAGCAAATGTCTATTAACCACACTCTCCATATGCCACCTGCTGAAATCCATATCTGAGAACTCCGAAACTCTAAAATAAAGGTGGGGAGAGGGATATTATTTAGCTTTATGAAGATACGTTAACACTCCTGAAAAATAGGGTATATAATCTGTTACAAAAACAACTCTAATTTTGTTTATGGTCTGAATAATATTTCATAAAAATTTTCATAATTGATGAAAATACAATCACTTTTCAGCTGGAAAATGTATTACCATAATACATTCATAGGAAATAATCCTTATTTAAATGTTGTACACTTATATTGTTCAGTTAGTTTTTACACAGATATATTCTTATGAAATCACACCATAATAAAAAAAGAGATATTTCTATCACATCCCAAAGTTCCTTATGTTCATTTGTAGCCAACATTGCGCCTTCCAACTCCATGCAATCAATCCCTGATCTGCTTTCTGTCACTAAACATTAAGTTTGCCTTTTCTAGGGTATTACATGGATGAAATCAACATTATATATTCTTTTTCATCTGCCTTTTGTGTATCATAATGTTTTTGAAATTCATCTGTGTTGTTGTATATATCAATAGTTCCTTCTTTTTATTATTCCTCAGTAGTATTTCAATTGTTTCAAGATACCGCAATTTGTTTATCCATTCACAGGTTATTTGACATCTGGGTTGTTTCCAACTTTGCTTAAAACATTTTTCAACCATTATGATAAAAGTTGCTATGATCATTCACATATAAGTATTTGTGGGGGCATATATTTTCATTTCTCTTGGAGAAGTACCAAAAAATATAATCACTAGGTCATACTGAAAGTGTACTTTTAACTTTGTAAGAAACTGTCAACTATTTTCCTAAGTTGTTGTATCATTGTACATTTCCACAGTAACGTATGAAAGTTCTGGTTGCTCCACATTCTCATCAACACTTGGAATCGTCAATCTTTTTAATTTTAGCTATTTTAGCAAGTTAGTAAATATAGTGACATCTCATTGTAGTTTTAATTTTTATTTCTCTGCTGACTAATAATGTTGAGTATCTTTTGTGTATTTATTGTCCATTTATCTATCGTCTATAGAGTATTAAAATCTTTTGCCCACTTTTAATTGGTTTGTTTTTCTTATTATAATTATTAAATTGTGAGTGGTATTTATTTTCTCCCCATATGTGATTTTGTTTGTGATTTTGTTAATGGTGTTTTCCAGAGAGCAAAATATTTTTATTATAAGGAAGTTCATTTTATCGGAGTTTTTTTCTTTTATGTTTTATACTTTTTATGTCTTATCGAAGAGATAAGGGCACACAGATTTTGTTCTGTGTTTTCTTTAGAAGTTTTATAGTTTTATCTCTACATCTGTGATCATTTTGAACTCATTTATGTGTGTGGTACACCACGCTACGTTATTTTTGAGATCTAGTTTTTCTCATGTCATATTCTGTTTTTTAAGTACTATTTGCTGATATCCTCTTTTTAAGGTGAAAGAATGAAAGAAAAAGTAGTACACTTTTAATGCTCTGCTGCTTAGATAAAGAGGATCTGTTATCAATTCTCTGAGGAAGAAAGAAAAGGAAACAAAAGAAAAGAAAAAGGAGAAACAGAGAGGGTTGTAGAAAGACAGGATGGCAGGAGAAAGGGAGGAAAAAGAAAAGAAAAAAGATAAGAAAATAAAAAGAAGAAAAAAATCCAAGTGCCCTTTTGAATCAATAGTCACATTTTTATGCTTTCTATGGTAACAGCTTTTAAAGTCAAGTTCTGTTGCCATGACTATAAATACAAATGAGTTACTACCTCTTTGTTCAAGAAAAAACCTCCAAATAGATACTGTCTCAATCCAAAAGAGATCAAAATAAGCTTGGTGCGGTGGCTCCTGCTTTTTGGAGGCTGAGGCAAGAGGATCACTGGAGGCCAGGAGTTTGAGACCAGCCTGGGCAATAGAGCAAAACCCTGTCTCTAAAAAAAAAGAAGAAGAAAGAAGAAAAGAGATCACAAACAAAATCATAAACTTTTACTTGAAAAAGGCTCTCAATATTTTCTGCTGAATTTTACAGGTGTCACAAGATTAAATGTAGACTCAAGCTTTAAATAGTTTATTTGAAAGCAGATGTCTGCATTGCTAGGATATGTGCCTTGTAGGGGAGGAAAAGATTATTTCCTCACCTATTGTGAGGTTCTAGGTTCTTGGCTGTGACTTTTATAATAAAAGACAGATTAACAAGAGAAAAGCATACGTTTATTTAATATAAGTTTTATGTGACATGGGGACTTTTATAAGGAAATGAAGACTCAAGGAAACAGGTCAACTTCTATATTTTTATTTTTAGGCTTGATGAAGAAGTGGCTGGAAAGTGTGATTAGACAAAGGGGATATGATGTAATGGTGACAAGCTGGGGGGACTAAGCAAGGCCTGTTTGTTCAGATTCTTCTCTGTGTCCTTGTGTCTTTGGAATAAGGATATTTTTTTCCTCTGGGTAAAGGGAGGAATTTCTCGAATGAGGGTCTAGTGACCTCCACATAAGGGAGAGAGGGAGGTGAAGAGATCTTCCTGCTTCTGTGGTTTTCTCAAATGCCAACATGCCATATTTTCAGGTTGCCTGTCCTGAACACCAACAGCCTCCATTCTATACTTCAATTTTCCAGGGATAATCTGTTCATGAAGTTACTCCTTGGGTATTTCCAGAAGGGATGACCAACTGGAAACTTCTTCTGGAGTGTTCCATGTGAAATAAAGGATATTAATTACTATAATGTGGCAATTAGGGAATGATGTACTATTCACCCCAGTCAGCTTACTTAAATTGAAGGTGGCTCAGGAACTCTATTACGCTTTCCACCACCTCTCATTTTCATCAGCCTGTGGTGAACAATCCATGTGTCTCTACCTCTGCTTTTGGCAGAGAAAAGAGAGGAAAATGACAAGAAGATGGTAAATAGCAAAAGAGATTGCAGCACTTTGTAGAAGGACTTGACTTAACCTCCGTAACAGTTGGCAGATATTGATTAGAAAAATAGAACTTCCAACTGAGCCCATTTATTTGCCTCTTATTATGACATGAGACCTGTAACATCAATAAAGCTATCAGTATTTTAATATATTATTCAAATGTTCCAATTTGTTTTTTAGTGAATAAGTATTTGATGTAGACAGTAGTAGGTTGGGCACTATTTTTACATTGTTTGTCTTCCTTCGTCCTTTCTCTTCTAGAACTTACAAAACAGTCCCCTCTCCTCTCCTATCTCTGCTCTCATTCTGTCAAAACTTGTAAGTAGGGAAAGTGGGTTTGTCTCAGGAATGAGCGTGCTCTCTTCTCACTCTACCAGCTAACTTTCTTCTGTCTCCCCAGTGTGCATTCACCATCCACACCATTCCTTCTGCTTTCTCTCTCTGTCTCTGTCTCTATCTCTCTGTCTCTGTCTCTTTCTCTTTGTCTCTCTCTCTGCCTATTAGTGACTCAACCATCCACCTCTGCCTACTGTTGACTCGATCCATCACCCAAACTATAACCTGGCATTCACACTTAGCTCCTTGCTCCTAATCACCCTCTTCCCCTACATCACAATCTCATTTATATTTCTTTCTTTAAAAATCCACTTAGGAAAGTCTTTTTATTCCCATTTTGCAGGTGAGAACATTGAACCTCAACAGCTTCAGTAATTGCCTGCTATCAAAGACTCAGTAAATGGAAGGGCAGGATGGCAATGCCTAACTCTTTGACTCCCACTGTGCCATGCTGCTTCCTCTGTGCCTTAGAATATAGTGTCTCTTGGTGTGAATTGTAATACAAGAGATCAGTTAACCTCTACATGTACTATACATTGTTTGTGGACAAAGGAAACAGCTCCCATAAGTAGGCAACAAATTGTTTGAATATATGTATCTGCGGTTTTGAGTCTTAAAAAAATAACTTAAAGGCAATATTAATTTTTATTTGAAAAATAAATTTAAATTTCTGTGTGTATTTTCCCAATTAATGGATAATAAACATTCCACTTTTTGGCATTAAGGAGTTCCTCACATGCAAAGAAGTTGGCAACCAGTGGCTTTCAGGATGGAATGTGAGCTCTTTTATAGGGCATACCTGTTGGGATTCAGCTTTTGCCTCGGTGCTAATTTAAACTCCAGTTATTCCTGCCCTTTCCCTCTCACATGTCAGACCTACTTCCAGTTGCTCAGAATACACTTTGCTTTTTGCTCATTTACTACATCTCTTTCCCCTCCATGGCCATCTTCTTGCACGGATGGAGGGCGTGGGTCTGTCCTTTCCCTTGGGCTTGGTGGCCCTGTGGGCACACCACTACTATAGCACACCTCATGTTGTAATCATCCATTTGTGTGATCTGTATCCCTCATGATATTAAAATTCCTTAAGAGCAGAGGACATGTCTTACCCAAGCCTTTGTCTTCAGGAGGCTCAATAAATGGTTATCGACCTAAATTTTCCTAAATAACTGAGTTTACCATTATACAGTCCCCCAAAACTATATAAATTAAAATGAAATCTTATTTTTCAGACTAAAAACAAATTCCAGTTAGTTGCAAAGGATAGATAGATTCTGTTATTCCAAATATACTGTAGCAATAAAATATAAACAAAAATATTTTATTCATTGGAAATCAATTTGATATATTTTCTTAGTTCTGTCTTAAAATCATGTGGGGTTATTCCTAGTTAACCTTTTTCAGCTTTAAACAGAGCCTTCCTCAGAAGGCAGGCTACAGTGGGGCTTAGTATGATAAGTTAATTCTCAATTATTGGAAGAGTTAGTGAGAGAATGTATGGTAAGGGCTGTCTGTGATTAATTATTCAGAATTGGAACAAGAAAATAAAGCAGCATTTCAATTTTGCTCTAAAGTCTCCTCAAGACACAAACTGGCTGCTGAAACCTCTTTGTTATTCAGGGTACTTCTCGCCTTTTATCTTCAGTCAACCTATTAGTTCAGGGAAATGCTTCCAAATCACTGTAAGGACTGGTCCACAAGCCTTTTCCTGTTGAACCAGATGTTCTGAATTCACTCATTCACCCATTAATTAATTCATCCATTAAGTCATCCAGTACAATGGCCATCTACTATATGCCAAGCGCTGTTCACTGTTCTAATCCCTGGGGCTTCAAGCATAACCAAGTCAGAAAAGATGCTTCCTGTGTTGGAGCTCACACTCAAATGGAGGGAGGAGGAGTCATTATCTTTAGATAATGCTAAGAACTAGAAAGGAAATAAATAAGATGATGTGATAAGGAGTGATGGGAGGGCACAGGAGAGGGGACATGGTGGATTAAAAACAGCCATGAATTATTTGCAGCTACTCTTATCAAGAGGTAGTGTCTATTTCCCACCCCTTAATCGTGGCTAGCCTTGTGACACAGTTTGGCCGATAGAATGTGGCTGAGATGACACCATGCAACTTGCAGTTTCCAAGCAGCACCTCAAGCCTTTGAGTTTCTGTTTTCTAACTCTTATCTTTACCTGTTTGCTCTGCCGTTTTCTCAACGTTTCTGGCTGGATATATCTGTTGCCCCAGGCAGGCCACGTCTAAGACACGTACATCTGTCTTCCTACATCAACTTAAATGGGTAAGTCCTCCTTGCTGCACGCAGGAGGATTTTTTATTGATGTTTCAGGAAAACTAGATTGGAGTCACTTTTCCTAAGACAGAGCTCTGCATTTATTTGCTCAAAGCCACTGGGAAGGAATGATTGATGAACCCCAGGTTTTCTTTTCACCATATGGAACCAAAGGAGTTTGCATTCCTTGTTGCCATGTCTCTCAGTCTACAGAACTCAGTCAGTGGGAAATACATTTGATTAGAATGAGAGAGAGCTATTTAAGTGACCTCTTTTATGTTAGTATTGCTATTAGATCACAAATCAGTCTGGTCTTCAATATAAAAGGTAGTGTTTCTAACGTCATTAAGTAAATACAAAATTACTAACATTTAGTACTTAAACTGAGGATGATCCATGTATACTGAAGGATAAGAGAATTTTCTTTTTATCAGAAATCCTCACTGTCGGGCCTTTGAGACTACTATAAATATGAACGGGACATTCTGACTAAAAGGCCTCTTTTTACAGATTTGTGTAACGTCATCTATATGTTATTGCATTACTATGACTGGATCCTGCAGCAATCTGCCCTTTCCTTTAACTTACCTTGACTTTCTGACAAGTGTGCTCTCACTGCCCTCCTCCCCAGGGGTCCCTGCCCCTGAGCTTACTTGCAGGGAACTCTTTCCCATTCTGACAACATGTTCCTAATGCTTTTTACTGCGCCGCACTTGAGGTCTTTTCCTTCTAGCATGGACTGGCAGAAACATCGCCTCGGTGCCAGTGCAGTGAGATTTGTGAGAGGGTGGAAGAGACAGAGTTTGGCTGTTTTTAAACTCCCTCTCGTCAGTTGGTTCTACACGACATTCGAACTGTACTTTCTTGGAGAATAACTACATCATAAAATTGATCAACAATAAAAATTGTTACGGGACCAGGCACTGTGCTAAGATGTTACCCTAGCCGTTCAAGTACTCAGCAGAGCACTGCTGTCATGTGAGAACCATGCAGCAGGACCTGAGGAGTCAAAGGCAGAAAACATACGTCTCCTGCCCTACCTCTTCTAGCTCCTGTGTCACTCATTTGCGCTAAACTAAGTGTGCATTTTATGTATTCAGTCATTTATTGACTGGCTTTATCATCTTGGGAGAGTTAACAAACTAGAGGAAAGCAACTCTTATTTTATCTGATCAGAACCAGATTGTGCATTTTAATAGAAATTCCACAGAAGTGATGCTATGTCCTTTTTCAGTGCATCATGTTAAGGAGACACGTGATGTCTATTTGTTCTACTCTTGGTGATGTTAACTTCGATTACTTGATTAAAGTGATACAGTATCCCCCCTCCTTATCCATGGGGAATATACATTCCAACACCCCAGTGGATTTCTGATACTAAGGATGGTACTAAACCTTATACACAGACATACCATGGGGATATTATGAGTTTGGTTGCAAACTACCACAATAAAGCAAGCCACATAATTTTTTTCATGGATTTAAAATACAATCTGGCAAGACCAAGGAAAGTTAGGAAAAAGGGTATGAAATTTCATTTCTCTGACTTCAGAATCAGATCATTGAGCCCTTGATATCTTTCCTGTGTGAGGTCTCTCCTAGGAGCAGGAAAAGCGATTAATATTTATTCCATCTGTTGATTCAGGTGGCATAAGGGCTGGCTATTATGACCTCAAAAAGTCAACCATTGGCTTAGTTTATCAAGGTCATAAAGATCGAGCCTGTGCATAAAATTTTATCTCAAGCTTGAAGCTCAAGTGAGATTGCATAAGTAAAGCCACTCTGGTCCTCTCATTTGTATATTTTCTATAAATATCTAGCTTCTTAAATGCCCCTTGAGCCAGTTTCAATATCTCATGAATTAATTAATTAAAACAAATGGCACGTGTTCATTTTTACATTTGTCTCAGGGTCCTGATTTTACCATTGTGGGAATTATACTTCAACAAGGGTTAAGAGTTTAATAGATTTATTTGACAGATAGATTGGAGTTTTATTAAGGATTGAGAAATTTATTAAAAGGAGAAATGGATGCTGAGGAAAAAGAAGGAATTTGGACTTAGGGTAAAACAAAAGAGGTATAGAAGAGTTGAAATGAAGAGAGCCATTTCCCTAAAGTCTAAATCCCATCTCTGGGCTTGGGTCCTGCCTTTCTTCCATGGTTTTCATTCAGAATTAAATGCACTTGGTCCAGAGCGGTAGTTTCCGATGACTCAGGAAAAGCCTTCAGCTTGCAGCAGTAGCTAGAGCCAGGGACGCGTTAAGCAAGTGTCCCAGGAGGCGGTGGGGCAGTGGGCAGATGCAGAGACCTCAACGATTTCCTCACAAGGTTTTATGTCCTTGGTGGGAAAAAGAAAAAAAAAAAAATCCACAAAAGTCAAACTCCTTCATTGTGGATTTCTCTAACATGGATTTGTTGGCAAGCTTCAGGCTCCCAATTTCACACTTCAGATCAATTGTGAGAAAGAAATCGAATAATAATCGAATGTAAATACAGAATGTAAATATTTAAAGGGAGCTGGCTCATACATATGTGAGACAGACCATGAAATCTGTGAGCTCCACTTTCCGACAACTCTTTTGTCCGTCAGTCCCTCTGCACCTGGCGTGACTTTCAGAGGGAAATAAGTACTTAGCTGTTTGCTGGACCTAAGGGATAATTTGGGGTCTTGAGGTAGGAGGTGTTAAGGAAACTTTTCGAAAACTTGAGGTCCTAAAGGAAAAGATTGGGGCTTTCAAGGCTTTTCTAAGCAAGGTTCATATCTGGGGGAGTGGGTTATGTAATAGAACAGCTGGAATTCAGAGAGATCCTTCTACATGCCAGACATGTGCTCAGGTCTTTACAAACGTAATTCATTTAAGTCTCCATTTGGTGGACAAAGGCAGCTATTATCCTGGCCTCATAGATGAGGACAATGGGCTAAGAGAAGATAGGGTTACAAGGTCACACGGTTAGGTGGTGGCAGGATCAGGACTGTAACCAAGGAAGAGGCCAAGCTAGTTGTGGGAGGGGACATAGTTTGGAGCTTTGGGAAACTCAGAGTCGGGGAAGGACATTTTTTGTTGGCAACCCACTTCTGAAGGTCCTTGGGAATTTTCTGAATGAAAATCATGATGTTCCCCTAGGGCCTCACCTACCCTTTGCAACCCAAGATGCTTCCTCTGCAGCAGCATAAGCTCAGTGTGATTTACTCAGCCGACTGATTCGTTGTTAATGCCTGAGCCTCAAGAGCACCGAGCCTAGGGAGGCAGGGAGAAGGGACCCCATGCAAGTTGGGTGCTTAGAACCCCCTCAAGTTTCCCCACATTTCCCCAAAGCCAGAGCGCTGAGGCCTCTCCTCTTCATTGCAGGTGAAAGGAAACCTTGACAGTGCGCCTTTCGAATGGAAGAAGTTAGCTGTCTACTTAGAAGTAATTCCTTCCGCTGCCTCAACCCCAACACCCAGTCCATCAGCAAGTCCTCTAAATTCTACCTCCAAAATGTGGGTGAAATGGTCCAGTTTTCTTTATATCCGCTGCCACCACCCCAAGCTAATCATTCTCCTCCCTGGCTCAGATGACCATAGCATATGCTAACTGCTGCGTTCACTTTCATTCCCACATTGCTTTAAACCACATTTAAACTCTTCAACAGCCCTTCGTACCGTTTAAGGAAAACTCCAGTTACCCCACCGTGGGCGGCAAGGTCCTGCATGATTCAGTCCTTGCCCAGCTTCCCGACTTCCCTTCACGCCCACTTCACGCACCATATCCCAGCTTTCCCGGCCTTCAGAAACATTTCTCGGTCGTGGCTTTCTCTCCTCAGAGCTCATCCTTCCACATGAAACTCTCTTTTCTCAGCAATCACATGACTGACAAAACCCAAATGTCATTTCTCAGTTTAAACGTCACACCTCTGTGAGTCACTCCCACTCACCTTACCCTCAGTCCTGCTCCATGTTCTCCATCTTTTATTGCCTCATATACTGGGGAAAATCACTACTGTTTTAGTGGCTGATTTTTTGTTCTTCTGCTGCTCCACCCCCTAGACTCTAAGCTCCGCAAGGGCAGGAACTGTCTGTTTTGTACACTGCATGTGCTTATTGTACTCCCTGGCCCCTGTTCTCTGCTCCTAGTGCTGTTGTAAGACATTTTGAATCCCTAAACACGGTAAAAATTATAAAAAGTACGATGCTTACCATGGATAACTAAAAATAAAAACCATACTAAAGTTAAAATAAAACTTGCACATACACTGAAATTAAACTGGCTTCTTCGTAGATTTCCTGATTGCAAAATTTTGAAAAAGGTCATTGAAACAGAACTTTTTCTCTTTTCTTGGTGTCTCTGATTTTTCTGCCAACCTAAGCCCATGCGTTATCTGCTATTTGGGTAATATACAACTGCCCAGGACCTGAAAGGAAAAAATGGTTTCTTGTTTCAGCCTCAGAGCAAAGGTTTGTGTCATCATGTAAATCTTACTTAACAAATCTGTAATGGAGCAGTGGTCACTGACGGCACATACCTCTGTTTCTACTGTAGGAAGAATTACTCTTTTGGTCTCTCTTCATTCCTTCTGATGCCACACAGCCTTGTCAGCTCCTTACCTATTGACAAACCCTAGTCCCCTAAACAAATAAACAAAAGAAAAACAGAGGGAAAAAGTTTTGTTGATGAATGTTGGGAAAAGGAGAAGGCATATTCTTTCAACAAATCTCTAAGCAACACATAATAGGTATTAGTGTCAGACAAAATTTGAGTAACATGCCATGTTCTTCCATGTATCAGGACCTGCATATTTGAAACCACCTGCTCCCACTCCACCTCCCATTCCCCCCAGTAATATTTTCCCTAGGCTCCCAAACTAACTTACAGCTTTCCTTTGTCTGCTTTCAGAGCTCCCTGTATTTCTCTTTTGTAGTGCTCAACATAATTTACTCTAAGTAATTATGCAATTTCTCTTTCCTTTTAGACTATAAGCTTCATGAGGGGAGTGCTCATGTAATCTGATTCACAGTTACATACCTGGTACCTCGTACCAGCACACAGTAGCAGCTAGCTGTAAGCATTTGTTAGATTAATGAGTCAATAAACGAGTAAGTGAACAGTATCCCTAATCTCAAAGGGCTTACACTAAAATAAGAGAGAAAGACAAAGAAAAAAATATCTATCATTCACCATGATGAGTGTAGTGATTAAGATGTGTCAGGGGACCATGAGAATCTCAGTTTTAATGCTAGTAATCCTGTATTCAGTGAAGATGCCCTGAAGGAATTGATAGATAAATCTTAAAGGTTGAAGAGTTAGGGAAAGGAAGACAGTTTGAGAGGAAACAGGGCAAGAAAAGACAGAAAAGTCCTCCTGCTATGCAGAGAGTCATCCATAAGATGGTTGGCCACAGAGGTGTAGAGTTGGTGGGAGAGTTCTCCTAATATATTTGCTTACTGATACTGCTGACCTCAGTCCATCCTTCTTATGAGACTGTAATCCTGGCAGACTGCTTGTCTGCAACCTCATGAGAGACCTTGGGCCAGAAGCTTTGAGCTAAGCTACTCCCGGATTTCTGACCCACAGAAAACTGTGAGATCGTACACGTTATTTTAGGTGCAAAAATGCCCCCCTCCACAAAATAACATTTCAATAGGGCTGGTACAGCAATGATGTCATACATATAAAGAAACTGAGGCAGAGCGAAATCAAGCAACTTGCCCAAGGTCACCGAGAAAACAAATGAAGCCTGGACTCAATCCAGGCAGTCTGTCTCCAGAGTCCACACTTTGCAGCTTCCTCCCATTATGCTGTGGTATCTCCTGAAATTTTAATGTGGCTTTTGGAGCCAAGACCCAAGCCCTACTTTTTCAGACATCTCACAGAATTCAGAAGTCAAAGTTGGAAAGGTCCCAGGAGAGGCAAACAGTTTGGTCACCCTTAGTGCTATTGTATAAGAAGCTCTTAGAAGGAAATCAGTGTTTCCCAAAAAACACTGTGCATGCCGCTGAGGATATGCTAGATGACTTTGAACATACACGGGCAAACTTTTTTACTTTAATAGCTTTGTATTTGTAAAAATCTGTGTCAGATAAATATTATGCTAATATGCATGCCTGCTAAGTAAGTTAATTAGTATAATTACCTTAGCATTTAATTATGAGAAATATCAACAATATACAGGCAGTCCCTGGGTATGGACAACACCACTTACGATGTTCCTTACTTATGAATGGGCTCTCAAGGCTCCCCATAAGAATAATTTATACCTAAATAATAAAATTAATAATTTGGGAACTAGTTTCTTCTGCACATGTAAACAAACCCGCATGGTGTAAGCGGTTCATTGGTGCATCATCTTACACTAGGGGCTAGTCTCTTAGATACAGAGCCAAGAAAGTTTATGACAAAAGAATTAGCTGAAGACTTGTGTCTCATTGAAGTGGGATTTGCTAAGCTTGAGGAGCAAGATCCTAACGTTGAGGAGTTTATAAAGCTTTGCTGTGCGATTAGGGAAAACATCAGCTGCTACAAGGTTATTTATGATGAAAAAAAGAAAAAGCCTGGGCACACATCCCTAGATACCTTTTTTAAGAAACTGACTTCGGTGGCGAACTCCCCTCCTTCAGCAACAGAATCAAATCCTGATTCTCCAGCCCCCACTCCGTTCTCTCCAGCACCCTCCCCATCATCATCTGATCCATGTCAGCCTAGCTTCTTGCCTCAAACATGCCCCTTCCAGTAAGCAAGATACTGATGCAACATTAGGTGAATGTCAGCCTTTAATATTCTGTTTTTGAAATTTCTCCTATCTCCTATCTAAACTTGTTGTATGAGTTTATTTTTGTGTTCTGTTTATTTGAATTAAAAACAGGAGCACAATAGATTTCTAACTTATTACAGTATAGGGGTATTATTACAATATTACACTGTATTATTACTACCATATACAAGCCATTTTAGTATTGTTATTATTATCATTATTATTATTACCATGTATGTGCTGTTCATCAGGGATCTGAGTTACATACAAATCAGACCCAAAGATGTTCTCAGGAATGTATCTCATCTGTAACCTGGGGACGGCCTGGATATGTGAACAGATAATATTATAATAACTTATAGAGCCATGATTCAATGACAAAATTTGTTATTTTATTTATTTGCTGGCTTCTTTATCAACAAATATTTACTGAGGACCTGATATGGCCCAGACACTGGTCACATACAAACAAATAAACAAAAATCCCTGTCCTTTCATAACATTCATTCTAATGGGGAGAGACCAAAAACAAAATATTTAAAAGCACAAATAAATAATATAGCATATTATTAATATTATAATATAGTATACTATACCAAATCATATTATATTATGCTGTATATATTATAACATACATTATATTATACAGCATATTATTAATATTATTATAGTATATAGAAAAATAAGGCATGGTAAGAGAGGGGATGGTAATAGGTATGAAATTTAAAATTTTCTTTTTTAAATAAAAATTATTATCAATGAAGTTGAAGTTTCTGTTTTACTAAAACAATTAAGAATCTGTTTTCAGTTCCTTTCTTTGGGGTCACTTTCTTGACCATGCCAATTTTTATTTACGTTCTGCTGAAGCCAGAGACAAATTTCATTTTTAAAATGAATACATGACAAATCAAGTAAAACATAAATAATTAAAATAAATACTTAAAAAAACCTATTATTAAATAATGATAACAGTGCTACATGCATATGGCTAAAAATGGGAAAGTAGTATTTGAATGGCTACATTGGGGAACTGTTCAAATAGGAAACACCAGACTTGTCTCTCCCCCAGCTGACCCCTGAGCAGTGACTCCTGTGTTTGTGTTGATGTGAGGAGAGGGAAATCTATTAATAGAATTACCTCAACCAAGTCAGCTCTTCTCGCTAAAGACAAAATGCTGTCACGAGGCCAGCTGGGAAGGTTCTGTCACTTCGGTGTCTGGGCTTCTACAGCCTGCAGCTTCCTTCTCTGTCTACTTACAAGGCCATCCCTGTGGACAAAGCAGAATGCAAAAGAAGCGAGATGATCACAACCCATCCCTTCATGTCACACAACTACTCTGCATCATGCTGATTTGGAAGTGTGTGCAGGCTGTGTGGACTGTTGAGGCTCTGGTGGGAGGCAGGGGCCATTGGCTTCACAGAGTAAGGTGCAGGCTTTCCCTTGGAGAGGACCGGGAGCCAGTGTCAGGTGCAGAGGAAGAGCTCCGCACCACATAGTTTCCTAGACCACATAGTTATCTTCAAGTCAGTTTTGTTAGAATAAGCCCCCGGCGTCAAGAGTGACCCCATGCAGGAAAACATCTTCTCATGTTTTAATATTAATTACTTACAAGTGAGTAACAAATACTTATAGCTAACATTTGTTGAACAGTTACTATTGGCTAGACATTGTGCTAATGCTTTACATACATCATCCCGTTTAATTCTTAAGACTCATGTGGTTCTATGATTATTTCCATTTTACAGATGAGGAGACGTAGGTTCAGGGAAGTTAATTAACTTGTCTAAAATTATACCTACAGTAAATACTGGCACCAGAAATAGAGCCTAGATAGTCTAACTCTGAAACCTGTATTAATCCCATTTGAATTTATAAATAACTCTTGAGTTAAAAACAAAGATTATTGCCCTTCCATGGAAGAGTGACAGAAAAGTACAGTGGTTAGAAGAGGAAATGTTAGGGTGAGAAGGGTCAGTTTTAATTCTGGCTCTGATGTTTATTAGTCATGTGAATTTAGGAAACTTATCTAACCCCTCTAAGATTTACAGTGTGCTCAACTGTCAGGTTTTAGAGAACATTTAATCCCTTAGGGCCTCCCAGTCTTTGCCACCACCACCTCCACCACCACCACCATCATCATCATCATCACAGCTATCAATTATTTAGTGTTTTCTCACCTTAATTTTTCTACCTTGAACCTGAAATTGCCGTGTTGCTTACTTAATCTCTTAGTTTAAGAGGTGGCTATAATGTACTACAACATTACTAATAATAGTAATAGTAGTAAATATTTATTGTACACTTACCAAACGTCGAGTGCTTTTAGTGCATTATATCATTTGTCTTTACAACCACCGCATGAGATAAATACCAGTGTCATCTATAATTTATAGTTAGAAACACAACTTTCCTAGAACTCCACATGGCTGATTGCACTTCCCATTTTCCTACCTACCATCCTGACTGCCAGCTGACTTTGGAACTCCATGAAAATAGCATGGAATTGCCTGCAGGAAATTGAACACTCCAGGTGTTTGACACTAAAAAGATGTGGAACTGTCCCCCAACTGGTGCTACTAAGAGCCATAGATGTTCAAAGGCATTTACATTTCCTCTACTCTAATTTCCTTTTCCTTAGGGAAGTGTCAAATGCCTCCAGGTCCTCTTTGGAGGGGGAGCTGGAAAAACAGTGAAACCAAGTAACTCACCTGAGAACCGGAAATAGTGCAAAGGAATCAGACAGCCTCTTATTTTATTACAAAGGGCAGCCACTCACTTTGCTTTTTAACAACCTCGACTGGCATTGAGTAAAAGAGGCTAGAGAGGACAAACACATTTGGAGTAATAATGATCTACTATAATTTTCTCTCTATTTGTTATTATTTTTTCTGATCACAAATTTAACACATTGTATTGGAAAACCATAGAAAATGCGAAAAATAGTAAACCGTTTCACATGCTTCGATCTAGATTTCAATCGAATTTTAATTATTCTCTTCCCATGCGTATTCACCCTCGCCCCGTTTTTAAAGACCCGGAGTCCAATGTAGGAGCGACCAAAAGCATCCCAGAGGACAGCACCACAAATTCGCTCCCCTCCAGCCCCTGCGGCTTGCTTCGCCCATCTCCCCTCCCCCTAGGCCTGGTCGCTCACCATTGGCCATTGCCATGACAACCAGCAGCTGCCGGGCCGGCAGCCTCCACCGCAGCAGGGGTGGGGCCGAGCGGGAGGAAGAGGGAGAGGAGGAGCCAGAGGAGGTGTCTGTTGCAAGTTCCTGGCTGCTTCCGAGCTCACCCCATCCTCCGAAAGGGAGGAGGCCCAAGTGGTGATGCTGCTGCTGCCGCCGCCGCCGCCGCCGCCTCTGCTGCTGAGATTCTAGTGGCGCTGGAAGGGTGGTTCCTATTCGCACCGTCGCCAACCAGAGACGGAGGGAAAAAAATCCCAGCAGCCGCTGCTGATGTTGGGTTCGGAGGCTGCATCCGACTTGGTCACCAGGAAAATGGATTCAGTTTGCATCTCTCTCTCCTTTAAACAGCTTCTCCGGGTCTCAACATGGTGAGTAGGGGACAGTGGGGCTACCTTCGTGGTTTAGCACGTTATTAAATGACCTGTGTATACATTTGTGGCCTGCGCTTGAACAATGACTCCCGTCCCTCAGACTGGGGTTGGGGGGGGGCGGTTATGGAGGCAGAAATGGGGATGGAGGGGGAGAGGAAGGTTGCCAGGAAGACAGAAGTGAGAAGGCAGTCAATTGTGTTTTGGTTTTTTTTTTTTTTTCCTTTAAATGGTGTTCTGATTTTATCGCGAACTGGCTCAAAATGCAGACTGAGCCACTTGGTGCCTTTCCTCCCAAGCTTAGCAACAGAACCAGGGGGGTGGAAAAGGAGCTAACAACAAGAAGGGGGTGTTATTGAAAGGAGTCATTTCATTTGCAGCTCTCACATACAGGGTTGGGCCTTCTTAAAAACACATTCGGTGTGTCATAAGCTTCTCGGACTCATTAGAAGGTGGTTTTGCTTATTTTCTTCATTGCTAAGAAAAAGTGGCCACAGAATTTAGCATTCTATTTTATATTCTAATGTACTCTTGTTGAGAAACAATTTGATGGATCCAGAGTTTCATTTTTAGGATGTAGATTTTATTGTGCACATACACATACGTAGCTAATGGATATACATATCATATATACACGTTACTTAGCATTTATATGCATTTATGAAGCATGTTAATATGTAGAGTGTGCTAAGCAATCATTTTCATGGGTTATAAATGTCCTTGCATGCTTGGAAGTAATTGCATATTTTTGAAACTATGCTTCTGGTTTGCATTATTATTCATTGGCTTCATTTGGATCAATGTGAGATTTATTCTTGTTATTGTCTCTTAGTTTCATTGTGACCAATAGGACATATACCTGATCTGTATCATAGAACTAGATGCGAATTCAGAGCCTGCCTCCTTTCTTTATTTTTAATAGGGTTTGTGGAGAGTGATATTGAGGGCCCTGAATTTACAATGATGAGAAAGGAGGAGGTGGCTTGTGGTATTATTTTGTGTCCAACATTTTGCCAAATGAATGTTGAAACAAATCAGTTTTCTTGAAATTCCACCCCAACCTTTTCATGTTGGTTCCTTGTGTCCCAGGAAGCATAGCTGAGCTGGAAGGTGAAATGAAATTCATTTTATTTAATAGTGCTGCTATCTGCTGTTCATTCCTTCAGTATCCAGGCACCATTTTACAGTTCTCTCAAATGTTGTGTTATGGGTCTGCTTCTGTTAAGCGATTAAGTAGGAAAGGAGAATTGTTTTGAAAATGTAGGTATTCCCAAGTACTGTAGCCTAGCCATTTCCAAATTAGTCTGCTGATACAATGAAATGCATTAAGAGAGTGAGCAAAGCTTAGCAGGAGAACATGTGGCTTATAGCTGAAATGGGGGCTATTGTAGTTTACAAATGCTTACTGAGATCTGCTTGACCTTTTATTATGTTAAGGCTTTAAGGCAGCTCAGGAGACTAAAGACGCCTGAGATGAGTAGGGTGCATGGCTCCATTACCACCCAGGATAATGGATTTTATTGAATAAAAGCCAGAAAAATCCTTGCAGGTAAAAGTGTATTAGAAATATTGCATTCATAATTTTATCCATCAATCTTTTCTCTAACAATATCATTGTCAGTGCAGATATTTTTTACAATGTAAAATAATGGGGTTTTTTTGCTTTAATCTTGCATTTTCTTTTATTTAATACATACTCCCCCTTCATTTACAGTTTTACATTTATTTGAATCAGGTTTATAGTTAATTTCTCAGAGAATAATTGTTTATTTGGTTTATACATTGGAAGGCTCCTTAGTGACTTAATTTAATGTGCTCATAGCATGTCATATATGATATAGATTCACAACTCTGTAATGTTATCATGTGCCTAATTGTAACAACTACATAAAGTAGGGCAAGGAAAGACATACTGAATTTGTCTTATCATGTTAAAATATCATAACACGCTGCGTCCTGAATCTTCTAATGATAACTTTTGACTTCCAAATATTGAACTTTTAAATATATCTATAGTAAACTTTTAAAAATTAAGATATGTAGTATTTACCCTGTTTCATGCAATGTTTTTATCTTTTTCATTGTTGAATTTTCATTTGGATGTGGTTTTATAGGTAAAGTTGGTATGGTTTGAACAGAGGGAAGCCCCTGTAGGCCATGGGCTTAGACCTCCCTGTAGACAGTCTGTTTCCACTGTTTGGCCAAACCCTGATGGAAATACAGGTCTAATTTTTGACCCTACAACTTAAGGTGATTATATGGCTTTTGCTAAGGGGCCACAAAAAAGTGAAATATTTTTAAAGGACTATAAGTTGAACTCTGTGAGAAAGGATAAAGAAAACTGGGATTCCTTCATTTGGAGAAGAGAAAACTGAGAAATGACAGTCATTTGTTTCAGATAAGCTGAGAGTTTTATATAGGGCATTTCTTATTGCTATTTTTTGAAACCTAAAATGTGGTCAGTGGGCTTCAACTTCATTAGGAAGAATGAAAATTAGAAATATAAAAGTGCGGAAGTTCCTTAGAGCAAGTGTGAGTAGTTAACTGGGTAATCAGATAAGGCAGTACACTCTTCTCTCATCAAAACCTCCAAAAATATGACCTAAATATGCTTTTGTTTGGGATGGACTCTATTTCTTCTCAAGAACTTCCCTGGCTTTTTGTAGCATAAATCATTCATTTAAGAATGTGTATTAGTTGTTTAACGTCAGGTACTTCTAGACCTATGACAGTAAGTCTCCATTGTGTAATGGGCTTCTAAATTATAGTATCTGGATATTTTTAAAGAAATTCATTGATCATCTTCCTGGAGAAATTTATGTGTAATCCTACCAGAATGCCAAGAACTGAACATTGGCTGGTTCATAAGAGCTCATATGTCTCAGTAACTCTATGGAGTGTAATGTCGAATCCTTACATTAAAATTATTCCTTGTTGTATGGTTAATTTTGAAAAATGTAATGTGTTATTTAGGTGGGGTCTAGATACAAAATAATTCAAGAGCCATCAAGATGATGTCAGAGAAAACCAAATTATATCAAAGATATACACAAGTTAGTGTTTAAATATGCCATTTAACAAACCAATTTATTAATTACCTTTTACTTAAACGCTATCTTGAAAATGCTGTTCTTGTTGGAATATTAAAGTTAAATATTCTGACTGGTATGCAAGCCTTTAGTAAAACTTGTTTTCATTAAAACACACATTGCTTAATTTCTTGCTTTGTGACGGAATGTTTCTTTTTTCAAGTGACCTCAGAACATGTGTCGATTTTATGGACGTGCTGCAAGTCTCCTTCAGGATGACTTAGGCAGTATGTGGAGAGAGAAACTGTTCTCTGCATTTCTCATCTGTTCATACAACGTTTGTTTCTCATGGTTGGAGTCTAAAAGAAAAGCGAATTCATCATGTCAGTTTCAACGTAAAAGACTCAACAATCGGCTTTTACTGAAATAAATATTAATAAATTAGGTTCTATACTTGGTTGTTACTCTGAGAGGTCAGTTACAATTCTCTGTTTACATAATCCACTATTATTCTATCAAGTGAAAATGTGCTTTTAAATAGAATGAATTAATCAATTGACTAATAATCATTTATAGATCTCTTCTAGACTACAATAATTTGCATAGGCTAGCAACAAAGAATTTCCTTGGATATACACACGTGAACTAGTTAATGATAAAAACAATATAGTTGTAATTAGGACCATCATTACACCTTACATTAATATAATCTTTTATAGTTCTCAAAGTCATTTTCCATTCTTTATTTTCCATTTTATATTCCCAACAGTTTTATCATATCTGTAAAGCTGGTAGTATCATGATTATTTTAAATAAATGGAAACAGATTTAGGGAGGTTAGACTTTTCCAAATTTGTGTTTGGTAAATGGGCTACCATGGGCTGGATACCAAGTCTCATGAGCCCAAGTGTATTAGGAAAGGTAACAGATAACCTTGCTGATTTGAATTTTAGAATATCAAATATATTAATAGTAAATCTGCATTGTGTGGCTCACTCATTTTTATCTGGATTTTTATTTGAATATTTCAGGTACCATGATTTGCTTTTTGGCCATATTGAATTGCCAAATAAAGTAACTGTCTGCTTAGGCTATCAGCCAAAAAAAAAAAAAAAAAATGGTTTACACACAAAAATAGTTTGGAGAAAATCTGGGCTTCTTGATATTTCAGGAAAGCATAGAAGTAGGCCAGGCACAGTTGCTCACATCTGTAATCCTAGCACTCTGGGAGGCCAAGACAGGAGGATCACTTGAGGCCAGAAATTGAGACCAGCCTGAGCAGGAACAAGACCCTGTCTCTACCCAAAATAGAAAAAATTAGCCAGATGTGGTGGTGTGCACCTATAGTCCCAGCTACTCTGGAGGCTGAGGCAGGAGGATTGCTTGAGCCCAGGAGTTTGAGGTTGCAGTGAGCTGTGCTGAGGCCACGGCACTCTACCCAGGGTGACAGAGTGAGAATATGTCGAAAGAAAGAAAGAAAGAGAGAGAGAGAGAGAGAGAGAGAGAGAGAGAGAGAGAGAGAGAGAGAAAGAGAGAAAGAAAGAAAGAAAGAAAGAAGGAAAAGAAAAATAAAAGCATATAAGCATTTGTCTGGGTGAAAATCAGAACTTTGTTGCACTGATAGGCACTTACGTTATGGCTAACGTATTGTTTTATTTTTAATGACACAGAAGTTTTCTGTGCTTAGGACTAAATTAAGATTCCTCTTAGTCCTATATCTT
>CAUYRT010048144.1:0-25490 GCA_963574885.1 Lepilemur ruficaudatus
GTGGCGTCAGCCTAGCTCACAGCAACCTCAAACTCCTGGGCTTAAGCAATCCTTCTGCCTCAGCCTCCCAAGTAGCTGGGACTACAGACATGCGCCACCATGCCCAGCTCATTTTTTCTATATATATCTTTAGTTGGCCAACTAATTTCTTTGTATTTATAGTAGAGACGGGGTCTCACTCTTGCTCAGGCTGGTTTTGAACTCCTGACCTTGAGCGATCCGCCCGCCTTGGCCTCCCAAAGTGCTAGGATTACAGGCGTGAGCCACCGCGCCCGGCCAAGTCTGAGTTTTTGACAAAGGTTAGAGACCAAAACCAAAGCAAAAATTTTAATGTTTTATACTCTGAAATAAACCCCAGGAGAAAGATAATTTTAAAATGAAAACTATATAATTAAAAACATAAAAAATTATGTAATGGATAATACTGGCAATTTTTATTAAAAACTCTTAGTTTTCACGGCAGGGACGATCTAGAACCCTAGAACCTAGTCCTAGAACTCTACCATTCTTTGTTTTGGCCACATCATGAGATATGGCCAATTGTTGAGGGGGAAGGAGTAAAATCTACTAAATAAGGCACTTGAAATATTAACCATATACTACTTGAGGTATCTTCTTAATAATTCTACGCTCTTCACGGCATCTGAATCTCAGAACTACTGAACTTTGTGCTCTTCCCACATGATTTAAGAAGAGGGGAGGGGAACTGGCACAATCATTTTCCATCTGCTTCTATACAGAAAGACATTCCTGAGATGCTGGTAATAATTTTATAGTCCTTTTAGTCCTGTCCTTTCTATATTCTTAACTTCAAGCAAAATATTTTCTCCTTTGTAAACAAGGCAACCATGTTCCTTTATTAAACATCTGAATGAGAGATCTATAATTCATTTTCCTCTATTAAGCAAAGGAGCATTTCAAAAATATTTACAAAAAACAAAACTGGAGAATGGACAAATTGTGGTGTACCCAATGAATTCCTGATCCAAGCAACAACAGAAACAAATCTCAAAATCATCACGGTAAGCAAGAGAAGCCAAATACCAGAGTAAAAACTAAATAACTACATTTACATCAAGTTCTAAAACAGACAAATTAATTATGGTAAATGAAATGAGAATAGTAGTTGGAGGTGCTAGTGGTGGGAACTGATTGGGAAGAAGAATAAAGGATCTTTCTGGGGTGACAAAAATATTTTATATGGGTTGAGTATTCCTTATCTGAAATGCTCAGGACCAGAAGGGTTTTGGATTTCAGACTTATTTGGATTTTGGAATATTTGCATACACACAGCAAGACATCTTGGGGATGCGACCCAAGTCCAAACATGAAATTCATTTTTGTTTCATATACGCATTATACACATAGCCTGAAGGTAATTTTATACAATATTTTAAATAATTTTGTGCATAACACAAAGTTTTAACTGCATAACTGCAATCTGTCACCAGGTCAGGTGTGAAATTTTCCACTTGCGGCATCATGTCAGCGCTTAAAATTTAGATTTTGAGGCATTTCAGATTTAAGGTTAGGGATGCTCAACCCTTAAGGTTACATGAGTATATGCAATTGTGAAAACTCATCTGACTGTACACTTAAAATCTGTTATTTCACTGTATGTAAACTACACTTCAATTTAGAAAAGAACTTTAAAAATATTTTTCTGATCATATCATCCCCTGCTTGAAACCTTCTAATGGCTTCTCAAAACACTTAGAATAAATTTGCATTCCTTAATGCAACCTACAAGACTTCATAGGAACTGGGCCCTGTCTCCCTCACTGGTCCATTATCTTTAAGATCCACACATGTTGGTTTTCTTTCTATTCCTCAAATACATTTCAATTCAACTTTTCCTCAGAGCTTTTGGACTTAAGGGTCCTTCTACCTAGAATGCTTTTTCCCTAGGTTAGCTTTACCAGATCCCAGCTCAAATGTCCACCCATCAGAGAAGGCGTTCCCTGAGCCCCATCCAATATTAGCTCTCCCCACCTTCCCCCTTCAAAGTTCTTGGAGGAGTTCAATAAATTATTTGCTGAATAAATAAATGAACTAAAATATTTGTCAAAATATAAATACCCACAAGGAACATACTAGTTTACACTAAGTTTTCATCATTCTTGTCATACTACTTACGAATCTATTTGTTGACATTGGTGCATCTTCAAAGGTACTACAGCTAAATGTTTAAAATAAAGTGATGTGTACATGCAAACAAAAAGACAATAGGCATGGCAATATTAATAACAGAATAATTCAAAGCCAAAAAATATTTAATATGATAAAGATGTTACTATTAAAAAACAAAAGCACAAAAATATATCATAAACTATACACCAAACAACACAGTATCAAAATACACCAAAAAACAAAACAAAACCAGAAATACAAGAATTTAAGAAAATCACATTATCTCTCAAAATTTTAAAAGATCAAGTCAACAGATAAAAATACAGATGATATGGATAATGAAGTAACAAGTCAGATTTAAGAGATACATACAACTCTGAACCCAACAAAAAAAATCTGTTTAAAACATCTATAAAAATTCATTAAATTTAAATCATCTAATGGGATATGAAGTCTTAATTACTATAATTGGACTGTAATGGAAATGTTATAGCCATTTTTTATTCTAATAAAATATTAAATTGTTAACTCACTATGATATGGAAAATAATACACTCCTCTAATGACGCATGGCTCAAAGAAATCAAAACTAAAATAACAGACTATTTAAAAACTAACGATGAAAACACAGTACTTCCAAACTTATGGAAATGTGATCAAAGTCATCCTCAGAGGAAAACAGCAAACCAATTTTCATTTGCAAATACAGATACAAATCCAATTCAGCAGGATATTAAAAAAATTAAAAAAAAAAAGAATAATGCATCACAACTGGAAGGTTTTACTGCCAGCAAAAGAAAAAAATAAATAAAGCAGAAGGAACAAAAGCTAAATCCTAAAACCTAAGGAGGACGATCCAGATGAAGGTGGTTTGCACTACAGGTCTAATGTTGAACCTTTAGCAACATTTTAATGCAACTGACTCAGTAATCCAAATACATGTGATACATTTCATGAATTCTACTTTCCAAACTAAAAATAGCAGCAGCTTTTATACAAACACCATCCAGGCTTCCCAAAGTCTTTCCAATGTGCACTCTAAAAAATATATGTCCATTTTAATACTATACTGAGAAAAATCATTAGGCAGATATAAGTCCTATCAAAAGAATCAAAATGTGGCTGGGCCTGGTGGCTTATGCCTGTAATTCCAGCACTTTCGGAGGCCGAGGCAGAAGGATCGCTAAAGTCCAGGAGTTCAAGACCAGCCTGGGCAACACAGTGAGACCCTGTTTCTACGAAAAAATAAGAAAACTTAGCCAGGTGTGATGGTGCAAGCCTGCAGTCCCAACTACTTGGGGGGCTGAGGTAGAAGGATTGCCTGAGCCCAAGAGTTCAAGGCTGCCAGTGAGCTATAATCATGCCACTGCACTCCAGCCTGGGTGACAGAGCAAGACCCTGTCTCTTTAAAAAAAAAAAAAAAAAAAAAAAAATCAAAATGTGTATTTTGATGTCAATTAAAATTTTTCCATCCATTTAAAGATTACTCACAGAACTGTCATCTCCCATTGATACAGATAACTGAAAAAATACACCTAATTTTCACCCCAAATTATGCTCATTTTATAATACAAGCAATTTGAAGTAATCTACCATAGGAAAAACTCAGACCAAGAGAAATCTAGGAGAGAGAAGATTCTGTTCTGATTTTCACTGGAGCTGGTACTGACAAAACCTCTATCCTAATTATTCTAAGCCTGGTCTTATACATAAAACCTTTTGAATATGTTCCCACTTTGGGGACTACATGATCACTTTTTCTTCAAACCATCTGGTATGGAAACAAAAACAGGTCTTTCAAGTAAAAACAATCACAATTTTACACACTGGACCAGAATGGTGTGAAGATGAGAGGGGTCTGGGTCATTGGCATCAAGCTGATGTGGGCCATTCCTAGTATGACAGATAAAGAGCTGAGCAAAATGGGAAAGCTAGACAGCTGAGCTCAAAAAAATTATTTCATTAAGTATTATGTATTTATAGATCAGAAACACCTAGTTTCCTATAAATAAAATTGCAAACTACACAGTTTGCTAATAAGGTCAGCCCAAGGATCCATTCAGGTTGGTATTATATCTCCAACCTTGCAAACTATCACATAGAAGAGTTTAGGATAAAACAGCTGATCTAAATTATCCATGCCTCTGCGTCTAGCCATTAATGCAACAACTGGAGAGCTGACTTTAGGTTAGTTTTACCATTCCTTTCCCCCACCAAGTCAACATACTTTTTCTCGAAGAATGAGCTATGAGACATTCAAGGGTTTTGAGATATTTAAGGTAAATTCTTCTTTAGATGACATAAGGGAGGCCACATAACCTTCCAGTGACTTCCTTGAAGTCACTTTCACACAAAGGTCATTGAAATTGTCTAAAAATGATAGTTCTGACTTACGACAATTTTGCTGTTTCAGATGTGAAGCCATGCCATTTTTCTTTCCAAAAGAAGCAAAAAGGAAACAACACTTGTCCAAAAATCCAGGTTGAAAAGAAGAAAAGGAACTGGACTAGATCAAGACTGTCACACTCTAGGGCACAGTCACTGAGAACACATAAATTGAACCAAATCTTATACATACCACTAAATAGGGACTTTTCACTGAAGCTTTCAAACTGACAATAAACCTTATGGAAATAAGTCTCATGCCTTTCTACCTGGAGTTGAGATTCTAGAAAGGAAACAAGCACTTTAAAACATCAAATGATTTCTAGAAAATTGCTTTTTCTTTAGACCAACTCTACCTAATCTAGAAAATCTATCCACCTTCGGAAATCTACCAACTGATGAAAATTTTCTAAAATTAGATATGGCTCCACCCTCAGCTCAGATGTGCAAAAAAATAAAAATAATAAAATTAGATATGGTGATGGTTGCACAACTTTGTAAATATACTAAAAAACAGCCCACTGAAATTTTACAATTTATAAGGGTAAATTTTACATGATGTGACTTAGATCTCAAGAAAGCTATTATAAAAAATAACAATGATAAACCCAATATATATTAACCTTAAACAGAAACCTACCCATTTATAGATTATCCTTCCCCGCAAGTATGTGTACACATGCTATGTATACCTTTGCCGGGGGTAGGGAAGTAGGAGGAGGAAAGGGCAGTTATTAAAATCTTGGGAATCAACATTAGGAAGACCAATTTGGGGTTGGGGGCATTGTTAATACTTCTTAATTTTAACCATAAAATATTTCAGTTATTCCAAAAAGTATAACATGATCAAGGGAATATATGGATGTTCAAAAGTATTCCTAATTTCCTATTTCTAAAGCTGGGTTGTCATTAAAAGGAATTTGTTGCTTTATTATTATTCTTTAAAACATATTTTATGTCCCCTTTGGTATATATATTTCACAGTTCTGAAAATAAAAACTAAAACATTTACAAATAAAGAAATTATGGTACATTCACACTATGGAACAAATCAGTTCTGCTATAATGTGATATATGCATTCTTAAAAATCACTGCACTATGTAAAACGGCATAATAAAAACCCAGAGGGCTTATGGAGTAAACAGGGTTGGGGCACAACACTCAATCAAAATCATTATCAGTGACATAAAAAAGGAAAACCTAATAAAAATGGCAGCACAGTTTTACACGTTAAATGGTTAAGAAATATATAAGTGCTACAATAAATGACACCTTATCTTGAAAAAGACCTTGAGTTTGCTTGTGGAAGTAGGCAGTGAAGGTTGTAAGTTACTGGAAGTGGCAGAGGAAGGGTTATCTGCAATCAATAGAAAGTTGTAACATCAGATGTGCATGAGTGTGGATCATAAAACAGCAGTAAGCTGAGATTGCTGGGAGCCATTTGAGGTGTGTGCCTGTGTGACTTGCATATTCTTTCCATGGATCAGTTCATCTGTGTGCAGTTTTCTGTATTCACCTAGTGTTTCTTGCTGATGGAATCATGCATAAACAAATGTTAAATTCACATTATGCTCAGACAGTGCCCAAACATTAACAACTGCATTGGAACAAATTTATATTTTCTTATAGCAAAACTGACTATATTACTTTAAGATTGTAATGCAGCCATTAAAAAGAATGTGTTGATATGAAAATGCCTCTAAAATAAATTGTAAAGTAAAAAACAAACAGCAAGGTGCAGAAAAGTGTTTATATTTTGATTCCTTCCGTGTAAACTTGGGGAGAAAGAAGAGACAAAAGATGAGCTGGTATATGCGTGCATAGGTTTTTTGGAAGGAAAGATCAAAAATCATTAACGTGATTTTTAATGGTTGCCTCTGGGTTGTTGATTTGCTTTTCATTTTATTCCTGACTACCACGTTTTAATTTTCTAACCATGCTCATGTGTTATTCTGGGTGGAAAAATGCCAACAGGACTAATCTGGAAAATGGATTATAGATGTTTCTATGTCTCTTTCTGGTTTCTTCTTACTTCTCTGTATGTTTTAAAAAAAAAAAAAAACCAAACAAATGACAACTCAGAATGTGAAACAACTGAAACTTTCATATATTGCTGGTGGGAATATAAAATGGTACAACCACTTTGGAAAACCATTTGGCAATTTCTTAAAAAATTAAACATAACCCTACTATATGATCCACACATTCCATTACCAGGTATTTACCCAAGAGAAAAGCATATGTCTATACAAAGACTTGTACACAAATGTTCACAGCATCTTTATTTGAAATAGTCAAAAACTAGAAACAATCCAAACGTCCATTAACAGGTAAACGGATAAACAGTGATATATCCATACAATATTATTCATCAATAAAAAAAAATGAATTGACACATGCAACAATTTCAGAATAATAATGCTGAGTGAAAGAAGACAGCTTAAAAAAAAAGTACTACATACTATACGACTCCATTCACATAAAATGCAAACTAGTCTAGAGTGACAGAAAGCTCACCAGTGGGTGCCCTGGGAGAAGGCACAAGGATAGGGAGGAGAGAGGATTTTCAAAGTGGCATCACGAAACTTTTGGGGATGATGGATATGTTTACTATCTTGATTGTGGTTATGGTTTCACAGGTATATGAATGACAAAACTTATCAAATTGTACACCTTGTATATGTGTAGTTAGTGGCATGCCAACTGTACTTAAGTAAAGCTGTTTAAACACACACACACACACAAAACTATTAAATATAGTCTGCTAAAAAATGTGTACAGAACATGCAATGAAAATCCTCAAACATTGAGATGAGACTGTTAAATGGTACAGCCTCCATGGAAAACAGTTTGGTGGTTCCTCAAAAAGAACTGCCATAACACCTAGCAATTCCACTCCTAGGTATATATCCAAGAGAACTGGAAACATATGTCTATACAAAAACACATACATGAATGTTCATAACAGCATTACTCATAATGGAGAAAAAGTAGAAACAATGCAAATGTCCATCTATTGATGAATGTATAAACAAAATGTGGTATATTTCTACAATTCCTAGCAATAAGAAGCAATGCTACAACATGGAATCACCTGGAAAACACTGTGCTATGTGAAAGAAGCCAGATACAAAAAGCCACATGTTATATGAAATGTTTAGAAATAGGCAAATCCACAGACACAGAAAGTAGTTGCCAGAGGACATGGGGAGAGGAGAATTGAGACTGACTGCTAATAGGTAGGGAGTTTCTTTTTGGAGTGATAGAAACATTATGGAATTAAGTGATGACAGTTGTGCAACTTGGCGAATATACTAAAAACCACCAAATTACACATTTTTAAGACAGTGAATTTTAAGTTATGTGAATTATATCTCAATTTTAGAAGTATACCCACACTCTCAGATAAACTAAATTTTAACAAAATACATAGCAATCAGCAGTGTTTTATCTGCAACTCTGTGCATAAAACCATAACAAATAAAGTTGAAGCCTCCCCCTGCATTCTCCTCACCTTCAGCCTTCATTTACCACCACATAACTCCACAGCTCACTCCTGAGATAAGCAGAATAAATAATTCTTGTCTAGGAGAACTAGTTCTTCTACCTCTCCCCATCTGCTGTCATCAAAGTTCACATGCCTGAACATCTCACAATTATCTTCCTACGCAGGGGTTCGTACTTCATCTCTACCTTCTCCACTCACTGAACTGCTCTTCATCCTTCAAGAATCAAATTCCGACTAGACTCAGCTGTGAACTCCAGCCTTTAAAAATTTTTTTTCTAACTCCCACAGAACAGATGATATAGAAACAATCTGCTTCTTAAGTCTTGTTTTCTGAGTGAGAGGTGCATCGAGCCCCACCCTCCACTCTGCAGCAGTGTAGAAAACAGACTGAAAAAGAAGTGAAGAAAGGCAGCAAGATGGGGGGGGGTGTCAATATAGGAAAGTGGCAATGAAGATTCAAATAAAAATTCATGTTTTTTTAAAACTGAATTTCTCAAATGGAGAAGAATCCATGATTGAATCAGAAGACTAACTTAAATGTTAGTTCTTCTCTTTCTATAGATTTTATAATAAAAAATAGTCAGCTGGTGCGGTGGCTCACTCCTATAATCCTAGCACTTTGGGAGGCCAACGTGGGAGGATCACTTGAGGCCAGGAGTTTAAGACCAGCCTGAGCAAGAGTGAGAAAAAACAGAAAACACAGAAAAATTAGCTGGGCATGGAGGTGCATGCCTGTAGTCCCAGCTATTTAGGAGGCTGAGGTGAGAGGGTTGCTTGAGTCCAGGAGTTCATGGTTAGAGGCCACTGCACTCCAGCCTGGGCCAGACAATGCGAGACCCTGCCTTAAAAATAAATAAATAAATAAATAAATAAATAAATAAATAAATACAAAGTCCATAGCAATCTACAGTCATCTAAAGAATATGAAAGCATTTAAAACTGTATGAAAAACATATGTGGAAAATTCTGCATGCTATATGTCAAGCTACTATTTTTAACATCTAAAGAACTTTTGGCAATCAATTAGGAAACAAAAAAGATGCACAGGAAAAGGAACAGAAATTCACAAATAGCCAATAAATGTGAAAAAATGTTCAAACATACTAGTAATCAAAAAATGAACGACCAAAAAGACACCATTTTTCATCTAACAAACTTAGTTTTGGGGCAGATGGAGATAAGGGGCACTTTTTTCTATTTCTTTACTTTCCCACATCCCATTCAACTATTCTAGTCTGGTTCCCACCTCCCACTTCCAGAACTGTGGTAGGAACAATGACCAAAACCAGTAACATCCATGTTGCTAAATCCAATCAACAATCTTACTAAGCATGTCAGAAGCACTGATAGAGGATCAATTCTCCATCTTCCAAAAATTTAACTCTCTTGGCTTCCATGATATCAGTCTTTTGCTTTTTCTGCTACCTCACTAGCTATTTCTTCTGTGTCCTTTGCTCAATTTTCCTCATCTACCAGACTGAGAAATATCTGAATACCTGAGCCCTTTGCATTCCTCTGTCTACACTCTTTCCCTAAGTGATCTCACATGGTCCCATACCTTTGAGTATCATTCCCAAATTTTATCTCTAGCTCAAGACTCTCTTCCCGGAGTTCCAGACCTGTACATCCAACTGCCTCTTCAACATACTGACTTTACAACCAATGTGCACCTCAAATTTAACACACCCAAAATAAGAATTCATGATTTTTCTCACCTCAAATTTCTCTTCCATTTCTCATCTCAGTAAATAATATCCCCATCTACTCAGTTGCTCAAACAAAAATCAAAAAAGCAAAGACTCTTCCCTTTCCTTCACCAATCCGTTTCCAAGTCTTGTTCATTCTACCTCCAAAATGTTTTAAAATTTTTTTACTCTTCCCCATCTCCACTGCCATGGGCCTAGTCCAAGCCACTGCAAGTAGCACAGTAACTGGTCTCCCAGATTCCACTCCAGCCTTTTACCACCACATAGCAGTCAGATCATGCTACGTGCCTCCTTAAAACCTTCAAAAGCTTCCCATAAATACTAAACTCCGAACCAGAGTATCATCTGCCCCTATCTTTGAAAGCGTATACACAACCCAGAACATAAACCCAATGGTATTATCTCTAGGCAGTAAATCTACTTTTACTCGTTTTGCTTGTCTGTACTTTAAAATTTGTCTACAATGAATACTTGCTACTTATTAAGAAAGGGGAAATGATCTTGCTGAATACTACATAATACTTACTACACAGCATTTTTTTACACGTTAGAAAAGGGAATGGAAAATGTAGGTCAACTCTGTAACTGTTAAGGAATATGCTTAGATGACAATACCAGCGCACATCTATCAAAACTCTTAAGGCTGATGTGTCAGGGCTGTAGGATTACCGATAATATTTTTCCTCCTCTATTTTCTATTTTTAACGTAAGTGCATTCATAATAGCGAAAAAAACCTCATTGTCTCCTGCAATCTGGCCACAGCCCACCAAGCCGGCTTTTCTTGCGGGTCCTCACTTTCCACGCCAACCCCGCACTGTCTCACACCTCCGGGGCTTTCACTCCGGCACCATCCCCAGAATACTCTGCAGGCTTTCTAAATCCTGCCCATCCCTCACGAGAGTGGGGGCGGGGGACGGTAGCGATGGCGACAGGTTGGAGGGACGATCCAGGATTCTTCGGTGAATCCACGACTTGCCGGTGGCGCGGGCACATCTCGTCTCCAGTGCCATCAGCAGGCCCCCAGGCTTACCGTCCAAGGCTCCCGCGGCTGAGGCTCCAGGGCCCCCAGTCCCTCAGAGAGCGCTGCGCCGGGCTGAAAAGGAACCCCCCACTCACATCGGAATCTTCAGCTCCCCGACACTCACCTCGGGAGCCTCTCCTCTCCGCAGTCACCAGCTCCCCGCCCTCCCCTCCGCGGGGAACTCACGGGTCCCGCCTCGGCGCCGCCCGCGGGGTGGGGGAGGGGCGGGCGCGCACGTGCCCGCGCCGCCCCCGCCCAGACAATGCCCTGGAGAGCGGGCGCGCGCCCGGCCAGTTCCATTCTGCTCCCGCCAACACTCACCCTGGCCCCGGTGTCTGGCTGCAACGCGGGCTCCGCCAGGCGCCGCGAGAGAGCACGACGAGGCACTCGAGCCGACGAAGCCCCGCGGAGACGCGCCGCCACGAGGACCCAGCGACCCCGAAGCCCGCGGAAGCACACAGCTCCGCGAAGCCCGCCCGGCCTGTTCCGCCCCGCACGTCAGCAGCAGGGGCGGGGCGCGGCGCGGCGGCGGCGCGCGCGCGCGTGCGCGCGCGGTCTAGGGGCGGAGCTCGCAGGGATCGGGGCGTGTCAGGGCGGGGCTGGCCCAGGCTCCGACCCTGGCCGTCGCTGCAGCGCGTCCTGGACAGTGTGGGCATCGGTTCTGGCGAAGGCTCCATCATCCTTCATTTACCTGCCTAGAAGAAGATGGCAAGTTCCAGCCCCAAGTTTGACAAAATATTCATTCTACCGTCATTTATGAGTTGTCATAGTAATAATAATAATAACTATGATTTTTGTGTATGCCAACTTGTACCAAACTCTGTGCTAGGTGGTAGGGACACAAATGAACAATAATTATTACCAACCCATTTTACAGATGTGGAAACTAAGGCTCAGAAAACTTAGGAGTTATCTAGATCACACAACTAGTGAGTGACAATGCATCAAGTCCAGTTTCCCCCCTAAATATCTCTGAGGTTAACCTCTTTCATTCTTGTTGTACTATCCTAGCCAGGACCCATCTCTCTGCCCAAGACTGCGGTAGCCTCTCACCTGGTCTCCAGGGATCTACTTCTGCCCATCTTCAATCTTTTCTCCTCAATGTGTAAAGATTTACCACTGGAGCTGGATGGTGGGTTGACTGGGTTCAATTTGTTATACTTTACATACATGTTTTCAATTTTTTGATGTATGTAATATTTAATAATGTTTTAGGGAATTTACTCCAATATCACCAGTCAAGCCCAGTGCATTGCACACAGTATGTACTCAAAAAGTATTTTGTGAAAGTATGAATAGTAGAAAGCTCTGCATGATGAGGGAATAGGGGCATTAATAATATGTTACCACTGGCCTCCTGACCTTAAGGTCTGTTAGAGGTAAAAGCAGATTAACAATATTTGTTCAACAAATTTTTATTGCATTTCTATTCTGTTTGCTGGTGCTGTGTTCCAAGCATTATATTAGGCACTGAGGACACAGAAGTGAGCAGAATTCCTGCCCTTGTGAAATTTAGAGTCTAATTACCATGTAACAGGGAAACTTAATTTAATCTGAAAGGCTAAGGAAGGCTTCCTTGAGCCTTAAGCTAAGCCTCAAGAGAGAATAGGAAAATTGTGAGATAAAAATGAATTTCATGGAGAAAGAGGTAAGGTAAGAAGCCTGAAAGAGTGTGTTAGGTCTTCCTCAACTGTTGGAGTCTAACCCTGAGGCAGCAGCATAGAGATATCCAACTAAGTGCTAAGGAAGCTAGAAGCGCACTTTCCCTGGTCTAGCTTGGAAGGCTGCCCAATTCTGGGAGAAGTCTCACACTGAGCAGGGCTCAGGAGCAGACTGTGGTACTGGAAGGGAGAGGGGTCTGAGATAGTACTGCTGGGTTGCCACAGCTGGCAGATAGTGTGCCAGAAACCCAGACTTCTCGGTATGCTCCATGCTCCCTGCTGTGCATATAGAAAGTAACAGGTTGAAAGCCATGGACAGGCCAATGGGCACTTGCCAGGGGTCAGGTTGTCCTAAGCAGAGGCCTTTTGGTGGACTGATGGGCAGGGAATGGCTGGAGAATATAGCTGAGACTCTGGAGATGGGTAGAGCTGAAGAGGCCAGCAGAGCTGAAGCCCTCCTAAGTCCACTGGTGAGAGGAGCAGGGATGGAGGAGTGGGAGTGAAAGGTGAGACATCAGACTCTGAAGGCACTGAAGCAACGAGTCATGAGCTTGCAAGCCAACCAGCTCTGCAGCTGATGCCAGCAGGGCAGTGGTGACCAGGAGTGACCAGGAACATAGCAGCAGAGGCCAGTGAGGACTTCTTACAACTCTGTACACAAATCTGAGACCCCTCCCACCACTGCTTTGAGGCTTTCCGTGCATCCCATAGGCCACCTTGGGAAGTCAAGGAGAGGAGGGGAAAGTTCTATTAGGACTGCAACTTTGAACCATTTACCCAAATATTTACCAAAAATGAAACTATTTTGTTTTTTTCTTCATATTTTGATAGATTTGGATGTACAATGGAACTATTTCAGACCAGAAGGGACTCAGATAACTTTCACTGGCAAGTTGAAGTTTAGCCCACTCCCTGATAGGAATGAGAGCCCTTGAGAATGTTTGCATCATTTAAAGAGAAATAATGCAGCCACAGATTTTTACACACGTGCTTGAGTGTGGATGGAGATAAGCTCTATGAAGGAAATGGGCAGGATGTCAGGGAAGCACAGCATGGGGAACCAAATTTAATGTGAAGATAGAAAAAAAGTCCTCTTTGAAAAATTAGTAAGTGAAACCTGAAGAAGTGGAAACTGTCAGGAAGGATAAAGCCTGAGACAAGGTGAGAAGGAATCCCAGGGCTCCTTAAGTAAGAGCAGAGTGACTGGGGTTGGGGCTGAGGGTTAGGGAGGAGCAGGACCATGCAGGGAGGTGGTGGTAAGATTTTGATCTTTACCACAAGAGCAACAGGAAGTCACCAAACGGTTTTAAGCACGGGAGTGATGTTCAGTACAGTGTTCTATTTGCCCTTTGAAAAAGATCATTTGCCCCAGCAAATGGGTGGGGAACGACTGGAGGCATGTGTGAACAGAGAAACAGTGAGACAGTTGGAAAGCAATTTGAGTCATCTGTGAGAAAGACGAAGGTGGCTTACCCTGGGCAGTGGAGATGGAGAGAATGGATAGATACAAGAACTATGGAGAAAATACCAAAGATTTGGTGATGAACTGGGAGGAGACTGGCCCCTACTAAGTCAAATGGCCCCTTAGAAAAAGCTGCCCCTTCCTCCAAGCAGATCCCACCTTGCTCTTGGCAAGTTGCTAGAGGCTGGATTTCAGGACCCTAGTTGGCCAAACTCCCTTAGATGGCACTTGGCTGCACAACCACTGGGGATGGGCTGGGAGGGAGAAGTTTAGGAGGGAAGAGAACTGGGATGACTCCCAGGTTTCTGGCATTGGCAAATGGTGGGTGGTGGTGCCATTTACTGAGAGGAGGGAGGCTGAAGGAAGGACAGATTTTGTATGTTGTGGGTGGGGGAATCAAGAACTTTCTGTGGAGGCTGGGCGTGGTGGCTCACGCCTGTAATCCTAGCGCTCTGGGAGACTGAGGCGGGAGGATCGCTCAAGGTCAGGAGTTTGAAACCAGCCTGAGCAAGAGCGAGACCCCGTCTCTACTAAAAATAGACAGAAGTTAATTGGCCAACTAAAAATATACAGAAAAAATTAGCCGGGCATGGTGGTACATGCCTATGGTCCCAGCTATTCGGGAGGCTGATGCAGGAGGATTGCTTGAGCCCAGGAGTTTGAGGTTGCTGTGAGCTAGGCTGACGCCACGGCACTCTAGCCTGGGCAACAGAGTGAGACTCAGTCTCAAAAAAAAAACAACAAACAAACAAACAAAAAAAGAACTTCCTGTGGGACCTTTTAAGTTTGAGGCATCCACCTGAAGCTATTATATCTGTACATCTGACTCTGGGGCTCAAGGGAGACCTGACGGGTGGCACTGTCAACACACACACACACTGTTGTCAACAGGTAGTTGGTGAGAGCCGGTGAGGTTGCCATGGAAGAGAGTGCAATGTGGAGAGGTTGCACAGCCACAGCCTGCAGATGTCAACGTTTTTACTTCAAACAAGCCAACATTTCAGACATTGAGAAATTTCACATAATAACCTGGATTTCTGCTTCTGTGAAAAATCAGAAGCTGTGGTAACCTGGCCCCACATTGCTATTAGATATTAGCTAATACTATATATCAGACAGTGTTCCAAGGACTTCACAGATTTAATCCTCATTAGAACTTTATTAGTATTATTCATATTTTAAGTAAGAGAAAACCAAAGCACAAACAGGTTGAGTTAACTTAGCTGTGTCGGACAGCCAAGAAATGTGGAGCCGAGTTGTAGACCCAGGCAGTCAGGCCCCGAGTCTGAGAGCTTAGCTGACGTACCAGGGAAGCAGCTGGAAAGCTGCAATCCCATTTGGAAAAGGAGAAAGATTTATACAATCTGAAGAGAAACCAGAGTATTGCACTCCCATTTAGAGAAGCCTTATTGCCTTCAAGGTGAAGGTCCCAACACACCCTAGGGTTTTCTTGACACCCCTCCGCATCTAAGTCTGAGCAGGAGTTGCCATTTATTGTTTTACTCACACTGCTATTTTCTCATCCTAGAAAGTTATTTCTCTACAACCATGCCAAGTAGAAAATTTTAAATATTCAGTTAAGACATTTAACTCTAGCCAAATGTGGTGGTGTGCACCTATAGTCCCAGCTCTTCAGAGGCCATGGCAGGAGGATCACTTGAGCCCAGGAGTTGCAGGTCAGCCTGGGCAATAGAAAGACCCTGTCTAAAAAAAAAGGACATCTAACTTCTATGGGTAAGAATTTTAAAAATATTTAAAAATAATTAAACTGTGAAACTTCTGTTGTGTATTAATTGTCAGATTAAAATTGGTGAAAACAAATTAACAAATATGTATGCAAAACTCTTTTAAGTATGTTTCCATGCTTCTTATACAATCATATTTCTTGCGGTGATCTATCATTCCCCAGTTATGACATTAAAATGACCCCGAGATGCTGGGTGCGGTGGCTCGTGTGTGTGTGTGTGTAATCCCAGCACTTTGGGAGGCTGGGATAAGAGGATCACTTGAGGCCAGGAGTTTGAGACTAGCCCTGGCAACATAGCAAGACCCCCATCTCTACAAAAAAAAAAGAAAGAAAGAAAGAAAGAAATAAAATGACCCAGAGACAAGGCAACTAAAATGTTAAATAACTAACTTTTTATTTTAGATAGTGTTATTTAGATAACACCAATCTCCTTAGACTGAGGTGGGGAAGACTTTGACAATATGCTTAAACTTGATTTCAGGTCTTCAAGTCTTGGGGGAAAAAATATGGTTTTAGTTGGTTGTCAGTTTGAGGTCTTGTCTTACAGGCTTTTTAAAATTATTATTATTTTAATGAGGTCTCTCTTTGTTGCCTAGGCTGAACTCAGAACTCCCAGGCTCAAGGGATCTTCTCACCTCGTCCTCTGGAGTAGCTGGGACTACAAGTGTGTACTACTGCATCTGGCTTTTCTTATAGACTTTGCCTAACTGGGAAAGGGGAATGGGGTGGTTTGGATTGCTCACCAGTCTGTTAGTAAACGTGTGTGAGTGACAGGGGGCGGGGTGGATGTTAAATGTAAAATATTAGTGAAAGGAAAAGCAACTTTTATTAAAATTAGGCAGGAAAGTTTCAGGAATGCTGACACTGACCCAAGAAAAGGAGTCCAGTGTTTGGGGAGTGGCACTCATGTTGGGAGCTGGTGCCCAACAGCTTGAGGGGCTCAAGTTTGGGTGGGGGGAGCAGGCTGAAAGCAACAATCAAAGAAACAAGGATAGCATGAGAAGGATAGTGAGCCCAGAGCTTTGCGTAATAGTGGAATGAGGAAGCCGGCTCAGATGGAAAATGTTGCTAAGCTCTGACCCAGAGATACGCAGGCCCACGGTATCCTGGCCTCCTTCCTGGGAAGACCAACTGCCCTTCCTAATATTAACAGGAGTGGGACCCCCAGAAGGCTTAAGGTGATGAAGTTCCCTTATAAGAATGCTGATACTAATTAGACTGAGATTAGTAAAATGAGAACCCCACTTCTTAACAGCTCCTGGAAAACTGTTAAAGTCGTTAGAGCCTGGGAATTATACGCAGGCAGTTAAAAATAAATGATTGTCCCCAACCAGGTCAAAACATGAAACCAAATGTCTGATTGGCTTATTGAGATTTTGGCAAAACCGTATCCCACCCTGGTAGATTTTACTGGGCCCTATCATAACCCAGAAGAGTCCATGTATTATGCTTCTCCTAAGCTAAATACTGAATATTTGTGACCCCCAAAGTTTATATATTGAAACCTGATCCCCAATGTGACAGTATTTGGAGGTGGGGCCTTTGGGAGGTGACTACAACATCAAGGTGGAGTCCTTTTGAATAGGATTTGTGCCCTTATTAGAGAGGCCCCAGAGTGCTCCCTTGCCCCATCTGCCCTGTGTGCCTCAGAAAGAAGATAGCTGTCTATGAATTAGGAAAAGGGCCCTTACCAGAGGCTGAGTCTGCAGGCAGACACCTTGATATTGGACTTTCCAGCCTCCAAAACTGTGAGAAATTTCTGTTTGTAAGCCATTCAGTCTATCGTATTCTGTTGTAGCAGCTCAGGTGGACTAAGACACCCTCCATGTGGATTGTGCAGTCCTCACAGAATACAAACATTGGGGGTGGGGGAGATGATGCAAGACATTTTCAATTATTAAAAAAAAATGCATATCTTTCCCAGAAGGAAACTTTCTGTGGTTGGAACTGGTTGGTTTCTCTGTGTTTTTTTTTAATATAAAAATACAGCCTGTAGATATGGATAAATTGGAATACTCATTCATTGCTGGTGGGACTATAAAAAGGTACAGCTACTTTGGCAAACAGCTTGGCAGTTCCTCAAAATGTTTAACATAGAGTTACCGTGTGACCCAGCAGTTCCACTCCTAGGTAAATATTGAAGATAAATGAAAACGTATGTCCACACACCATTTGTACACAAATGTTCATAGCAAAAACTTGTATCTCAACAGAGCTGTTAATAAAAGTAAACTCTGGAGGGAGAATCGCTTGAGGACCAGAGTTTGAAACCAGCCTGGGCAACATAGCTAGACCCTATCTCTACAAAAAAAATAAATAAATTAGCTGAGTGTGGATGTACGCACTTATAGTCCCAGCTACTTGAGCCCAGGAATTCGAGGCTGCAGTGAGTTATGATCGTGCCACTGCACTCCAGCCTGGGGCAACAGAGCCAGACTCTGTCTCTTTGGAAAACAAAACAAAACAAAACCCTCTGGACGTAGACTAAAAATGTCTAAAAATTAATTCTAAAGATAAGGTAAAATAAATATAAAATTTCAGTTGTTAATAGTCAGGTTTCTGTTATGAGTTGTTCTGATGGAATACGAACGATGTAAAAAGGGAAACATGCAAAAATGGTTCTACTTAAACCTTTGGGTCAAGTTTTTAAAGATTGAAGACTTTTTATTTTAATTTGGTTGTATTTACTTATATCTTTAATCAGCTTTTAAGTGCCCAGTTAATACGATACTGAGATATATTCATTTATTTTTTTAAATTGGACTTCTACACTACAGGTCTCCGTTGTGGAAGATAAATAAAAACGATAGCCCTGAGCTTATTTGTTGAAAGAATTTTTTGTATCTTTGATGGTATTTACTTGTGTTGTCCTATGCTGGCTTTTATCATAATCTTTTCCTTGCTTTCTATTTTATGACCTATCCATTCTAGAAATGCCCCCAGTCAAGAGGTATATTCCTGACTGTGAATAGCCTTCATTCTTAAATGTAATAAGAGGCCACTGTTGGCCTAGACCGAGGATGCCCAAAACAAATAATGTTGCATATATCAGGTTGCAAGAATTGATTACTGCCCAGAGTCATATCCTTTGGACCCTGTTGTTAGACACCTTATTCTGTCTTCACAATGGGCCACCCAATGGCAGATTTATGGAACATTGCCCTGTAATCAGATCTTAGATTTCTCCACTGAAAGTGAACAGGGGACTTTGGTCAGAAAGAGCACTCTTCTATCACTTGACTTAGGCAGAAAGACACACCACATGTATAATTTTTATTTCTCCAAACATTTCCAAAGTCCTCTTTTTTTTATATGACCATTATTATGTTTCTTTCTTTGCTTTATTCATAGGATAAATATGAATTTATCCTATTTTATATGTTCACAGTAACATGTTCAGATTAGTAAATTCATGCAGATTTGGTGTTCCCTAGTTAAGCAGCAGATAACGTCAGAACAGTCATTGCTGGGGCCCAGAAACCGATATCCCAATATATGGCAGGCACTTTGACATGCTACACTGAAGAAGAAGCCTCAAGGTCTCTCTGCCCCTTCCCCCGACCCCATCCTTTGTCTCTCCCAAAGCACTGGATGAGGTAGTTACTCTCTGATGTTCTCTTATCTGCCCAAAGTCTGACCCATCAAAGAAGAATATTACCTCTGGTTTCTTTCTTGAGTTTTCATTCACTAAACTCATATTGCAGGAAGAAAGGTTGAAGTCTGCCAACACACCTGGACAGACTTTTGTCACAAACCATCGTCTGCTCTGCAGGCCCCACAGACTTTGTCCCAGGCCACTGTACATTCTTCAAACTCATTGAATTCCCCTAAAAATCATTTGCTTCCCCCTAAGATCATCCACATTTCCCCATCACCCTTTCTCCTGTGAAGGGTCTATAACCCCATTGCGTGGTGGTTGTAATCACTCTGGGATTCTCTGCATGCGCATTAATAAATTTGTATGCCTTTTCTCCTATTAATCTGCCTTTTGTTAGTTCATTTTCAGGGAACCTTCAGAGGGTGAAGGGGAAGTTTTCCCTTGGCCCCTACATAATACATGTGCCTAAAGAAGAACTGTTCTCATTACAAAAGAAACAAAAGGAGAGGAAACTGTCAGGGAATTTTCCCTGCTGCTTTGTATTCTATTCCCTATAGATAAGACCAAATCAAGAATTTGAGTAATCAGAGTTTGTGTATAGACTGAGTCTGGTTTTCATGGCTCCAAATGCAGGCAGTCTATTTTAAAGGAAAAAAATCATAATATTGATTGATAGGATAAACTGATAGCTGTGAAAGCTCATATCATTTTTTGACCCTTAATTACATATTCCTTGTACAATGTTGACATCTATATTTTGTATAAAAGATGTATGCAACAACATAGGGATAAAAAGCTGTGCTTCCCCCTTTCCCTTTAATCACCCCTGTCACTCCTTTTTGAAACTCTTCTTTTAGATGTGGTATATACAGTATCTTGGTAGATTTAGCATTCATTCCCAACCCTCTCTCTTTTCCTTCTTCTGTAGAAGCTGGAAAGTTAAACACTCAATTTCCTACCTACCCTTGCAGCCAGGAGTGACCATCTGACCGTGTGACTGATACTTGGCTTCTTATCAATTCTGTGAGCCTCTGCCACCTTCCAAAAAGTCCCTATTCAGAAAGAGTTGTTTTCACTTGCAAGCCAACAAGGAATGTTGATCTTAGGCAAGCCACTTTGGAGGCTCTTCCACATAAGAGATAACGAAGGTCTTAACTAAGGCATTGATAGGGAGGATGTAAAGATAGATAGATAGATAGGAAGATAGATAGATAGATAGACAGACTTAAATATCAAAGAGGAAGAGTTCCTGGCACTAAATAAATATTTGAAATGCATGTTTAAATAACAGAAAAGATTACTCCTATATCTCTGGCTTTGATAAGCAGTCAATATTGTTGCTATTAACCAGAAGAGAAAATATAAGATAAATGGATATTTTTGGAGAAGAGGTTTTGGAATTTCAGGTGTTAGTAGTCTCATATTAAGAACTCAGATAGAAATTTGTAGAAGGCATTTGGATATACGAATCTTGACTGAACATTAGATTTTGGAGTCATCAAATAGAGTCAAAACTGGAGCCTTAGGAGTAAGTAAAATTACCCAGAGTAATTTTCTGCAGAGTAAGAGGGAAGCCTGATGATTACTCTTAGGACAGAGGTGGAGAAAGAGCCCATAAAAAAGAAAAGGAAAAGTAGGAAAGACTTCTGTGACTGTAGCCAAGACATAAAAAATGTAACCAACAGCATCAAAGTTGTAGGGGCATTAAATAAGATGAGGACTTCACATTTAGCAAAAAAGATGTAATTGGTGATCTGCCAAGGACAATTTTGGCTGGGTTATGAGTATGTGAGCCAGACTGCAGTGTATTAAGAAGCTGGCATTTGTCCTCCTTGAGGGCAAGGAATGTCATATTCATTTTTGCAACCCCAGCAGGAAACATTCTGCCTGACTTGTATTAAGGACTCCAAGTTTGTCAAATAAATAAATGAATAAAATCTCTAAGCTCTTAATAACTACCATTGTTGACTAAGCACCATTGCCAAGCATTGTGCTAAGTGCTTTTATATTCTAACTTAATGCTCATGATAAATCTATTTGGGAAGACACAAAATTGAGGCTCAGAAACACACAGGTAGTAAGTTTTAAAGCTAGCACTTGAACACAGTTCTGACATCAAACCAGATTTAACAACTAGGATTTTCAGAAAACCAGGTTCAGTCGATGGCTCCACAATGCTCACTTTGTGATCAGGGCTAGGGCAATGATTCCTAAGAGACCTTTTCTTGCGGAAGGAAGAGTTGCCACATGCGCTAGTCCTGTGTGAGAGGCAGATGCCAAGATGGGATTAAACATGCAAGGATTTTAGTAAAAACATGCAACGATATGCCCTATGAGGGAAAACATGGAGGACGAGAGCCAGAGAAGGCTTGGAGAGCCATTAGATCCCAAAAACAAGTGAAGAGCAAGAGAAAATTGGGTAGAAGGATCCTACATTGCCATGTAGTCTAATGAAGGTTGAACAAAGCAGAAGGGGAGTCCTGGAGCCAAAATCCATCAGAAGGGACCTGTGTCTCTCCCAGGAACAGGTGTGCCTTAGTATTCCTGCCTCAAGTCATTGGCTGGAAGCAGCCAGTGGGAGGTGTGGCCTTAGCATAAATGCAAGGCAGCTGGGGAATCATTTGGTCAGTTACGCTCTCTGTAGTTGGAGGTCAGCCAGGCCTATTTCCATGACTACCACATCATGCCAGAAAGCTTCTTAGAGAAGGGTTGCTGTGTATTTTGTTTTGCCTCCTCTGTTTACTCACCTGCTGACATAGACTTCCTATAAAGTCTTAGTATCATTGGTATCTTACCAAATCTCAGTAGAATGTAATGTGTGGAGCCAGGTGCAGTGGTTCAGGCCTGTAATCCTAGCACTTTGGAAGGCCAAGGCAGGAGGATCATTTGAGGTCAGAAGTTTGAGACCAGCCTGAGCAAGAGCAAGACCCCCATCGCTACAAAAAATAGGAAAATTAGCTGGGCACTGTGGTGCGTGCCTATAGTCCCAGCTACTTGGGAGGCTGAGGCAGGAGGATCGCTTGAGCCCAGGAGTGTGAGGCTACAGTGAGCTGTGATCACGCCACTGCATTCTCTCCCCAGCAACAGAGTGAGACCCTGTCTCAAAAACAAAAAAACAAACAAAAAAAGAATGTAATGTGTGGGAAACAACTAAGATTTTTAAAAATTGTCTTTTCTCCTTCCATTGGGAGATTTATCACATTTTATCAAAATAAAAATATCAGAGTGCTTAAAGCCTTGCTTCATTAGCACAAATTCCTCTTTAGCACCTCAGTTATAATATGCAAGTACGGAATATTGCATTTATCAAACTATGACTCAAAAGTCCTGTTTTCAGGTCTATTTTTAACAGTCTCTTGATATACCCATAAAAACCAGAATTGGTGCTGAAAACATCAAGTACCTCTGTGCCAAGCATGGTATTAGAATACCAAAATGAACAAGTGATTTGTGCCTCACTTTTAATTTATAAAGATCACTGGGTGATGACATGGAGAGGTCAATGCCATTGGAAGAAAAGGTTAATGTTATTCACAGTTTGCCTGCAGATGACAGGCATGGCCACAGAGGGCAGAGCCAGTGCTGGTCAGGAGGCAGAAAGCAGTGAGGGGAAAGCATAGGCAACAGCCTTTACTGGGGCTTCCTCCGGAAAGGCAAGGCAGGGCAAGGTTAACGGCTTAGGATTGGCTAGTTTGAATAATTCTGGCAGACTCTGGGGCACAGGGGCTGCCCCTAGTTGTCTGGTACCTGGCCCTGGGTTGAATTAGGGCAGGGAAAATAATGGCTTGGTATGTGAGAGTTAGATAAAGGAGGTGGATGGAGATATGGACATGGGATTCGCTGGTTTGTATGTGGAAGGCAGGCTCACTGGGAGTTGTTTACTGCTGTCTCCAGGAATTAGCTACCCCTGGGACAGGCAGCCTCTCTCCAGTCAGCAAGGCCTCCAAAAGGTGTCAAAATATTATAAAATGTGGAAAATAAGAAATATGACTAATACAGCAAGATTTAGTTCTAGTCCTCAAAAAGACCCCAATATAATTGGGAGGAAACCATAACTTCTAAGTTTCTGTCCCCATTACCAGTTAATAAATAGCAGAGAAGCAGAAGGCAGGCATAGTCCATTTTCCCCTCATTCCATTAGGAGAGCGGGTGAGTTTTGTCAAAGAGAAAATTTAAAATACAAGAGACTCCCACTTATCCATTGTCCACGGCTTTCCAAATATGAGCTAATGAATATTTTTATTTCTTTCAATTCCTTCCCTGCCTTTGCACATTGCATTTTTGTCAGCTGGTCCAGACCAGCTGCGTAGAGAAGGCACCAACAGTATAAGATAGATGCTTATCTGAATATCTTAAACCAACATTTATGTGCTGCTTTTCTGTGCCAGGACCATGTTTACCCTTCAATATACACTGCATAATCTCATCTCCTTACAAGAAGCCTGTGAGTATTATAGCTGTATTTCCCTAAACAGGGAAAGACTCAGAGACATAAATGGCTCTATGGCAGAGCACTGGTTGGAACCAGACCTGATGAAGCCTGTGCATTTTACAGATGTGGCTACAGAGAAGTTCAGTCAAATGAAAACATCTTTAACATTTCCTACTTAAAAAGCACTCTAACTTGCCATTTTATTTTGATGGCATAACTGTAATACTAAGCATGAACAGCTAAGCACTGTATGTGCTCCTATGACATATTTTATATCTTTTCAAAAATTTCCTTTTGTCAATGCAAATTAAGACATTACCTCTCTGGTAAATAATAAGCCCATGCCTTCTCATCTATTTCAAATTTATTTGGAATAAATTTTCTTAAGTTGTTTACCCTCAGTATTGCTATAGGGATACTTTCGAGAACCAAAAGAACACCAGAGTGCAAGTATTATAGATGACCTTCTAGTAATTAAAATTGTTTTTGAATACTTCAATGTGGTTCACACTAAAAAATTAATTTCATATATTTATATATTAGGTCATTAAACATGAAATGTCAGATTTCAAATCAAAAATGTAATTATATCTCAAACAAGAAGCAGTACAATTATTCAAAGTATGCGCCTAAACCCTCTTAACGATAGCTTGCTTATGCCAGCAGCGAAGAAGCCTAGAGAGCGAGTAGCAGTGAAATCATGAAAGGCATTTTCCACAGCTTGTTGAGAACTGAATTTTTTTCCTTGCAAGGAGTGGTCCAAAGCCTGGAAGAAGTGGTAGTCAATTGGTGCAAAGTCTAGGGAATAAGGTGGATGACAGTTTCCAAGTCCCATTTCTGCAGTTTGAGCAGTGCTGTTTGTGCAACATGTGGTTCAGCATTGTCTTGCAAGAGGATTGGCCTATCTTTATTGACCCACGTTGGCTGCTTAATCACAAGCATCCTTGTTATTTCATCTAATTGGTTGCTATAGACATCTGCTATAATTGATTGACCTGGTTTCGTGAAGCTGTAGTGAATAAAACCAGCATTGGACCACCAGACACCATTAGCTTTTTTGGATGAATATTCAGTTTTGGACTGTGTTTTGGCACTTCATCTTTATCCAACCATTGTGCAAAATGCTTGCAATTATCAAAAAGAATCAATTTTTCATCACATGTAGCAGTATGGTGTAGAAATGGTTCGCTTTTATGTCTTGACAGCAATCAAAGGCAATCTTTGAGACAATTTCTCTTCTGATGCTTGTTTAATTCATGCAGAACCCATCTATCCAGCTTGTTTACCTTGCCCATTTGTTTGAAATGGTCCAATATTGTTGGAATAGTAACGTCAAATCTTGCTGCTAATTCACGCGTAGGCTGAGATGGATTCGCTTCCACTACAGCTTTCAGCTCATCATTATCCACCTTGGTCTCAGGTCACCCATGTGGTTCATTTTTAAGATTAAAATCACCAGAATAGAACCATCGACTTACTGTGTGTTCATTAGCCACAGCCTTCTGAAACATTTTGTTGATATTTTGAGCTGTCTGTGCTGCACTGGTTTCATGATGGAACTCATATTCAAAAATAACACAATTTTTGACTTATTCATGGTTTCATAAAAATTGCTCTAAAAAAAACTTGAAAGATAATCATAAGCCAAAATGTGCATCTGAAAGACTGAGGATGTACCCTCACAATAAAAATAAAACAAGAAGTGTCAAAGTGAAATGTCAGAGATAGCAACTGTCAAATTTAGTACGTAAGGAAATTGGACATTTCATACTTAATAACTTAATTTAATTGCAGTTATCTTGAAAATAAAAGCTGAAGTTCTGGAACTTTGTGACCTA
>CAUYRT010048145.1:0-47736 GCA_963574885.1 Lepilemur ruficaudatus
ATGTACTCTCTGGACTACTTTGACAGACTAGGTTTTTGAATGTAACAAGATAAGTCAACCTGAGTGGTAATATATTTTGGGAAATTAGCTCACTACAAATTGTGACTATAAACATTGTACTGTAAATGTTTTGTAGTTTTCTCCCAATAAAATAAAAAAAAATGCAACTCTTGTCAAAATAAAGATGAAAAGTTTTAAATAAACCTTGGATAAACAAAATGTGAACAAATTAGTGGCCAGAAAATCTTAACTACAATAAGTACTAAAGGAAATTAATCAGTTGGAGAGAAAATATCCTATATGGAAACAGAATTACACAAATAATAAAGATAATCAAAAAGTGAATATATATGGGTAAATAAAATAATCAAGTGTAAGGTACAACAATAATAGTAATGACTTGTAGAGTCTCCAATATACGTAGAATTAAAATGGATAGAAATAATAAAGCAGAAGGCAGCAGTGGTAAATGTAGCTGAAAGGTTCTAAAGTTCTAGCAACATCAGAAAAGTGGTAAAAATATCATTAGTATTAGAGGGTGAGAAGTGAAAGATGTATGTCGTACTATCTATAACTAGAAGGCATATGTAACAAGTTCATTAAAAATAGAATAATAAAAATATCATATTAATTAAAAGGAACTTAAGAAATGACAGGAAAAATGAACATAAAGCTGTTTGTACAAGTAGGAAATTAATAGTAACAAAGTAGTTATAAGCCCACCCAAATCAGCAATAACTTTGAATGTAAATGAACTGCTCGTGATATTCTATTTCTTGGTCTGGGGGCTCATTACCCAAGTGTGCTCAGAATGTGAAGACGTAAACTTAAGATTTGTGTACCTTTCTGTTTGTATATGTATGTATTTTATACATCCTTTAAACTGTGGTCCCCAACCCCCAGGCTATGGACCAGTACCAGTCTGTGGCCTGTTGGGAACAGGGCAGCACAGCAGGAGGTGAGCAGTGGGCCAGCCAGCGAAGCTTCACCTGAATTTACAGCCGCCCCCTATCACCACATGAGCTCCACCTCCTGTCAGATCAGCAGCAGCATTAGATTCTGCATTATGGTGAGTTGTGTGATTATTTCATTATATATTACAATGTAATAGCAATAGAAACGAAGTGCACAATAAATGTAATGCACTTGAATCATCCCCGAACCATCCCCCACCCCACCACACCTCAGGTCCGTGGAAAAATATTCTTCCGTGAAACTGGTCTCTAGTGCCAAAAAGGTTGGGGACCACTGCTTTAAAAGGTATTTTTAAGCATTCGGAAAATGCTTATGTTCTGAAAAGCTATATACCAAAATGTTAAAAATAATGGGAAACAAACTGATAAAAGATATTTTCATCTTTTATTTATGTATATTTTCTAGTATTTTAACAATAAACCTATGTACTCTGCATAGTTACCAAAAATTAAAATATATGCTAAATATATATTTTACTTTATAATAATAAATATACATTAAAAGCCAATCAGGGGATGGACACACTTGAAGCTCTGACTCTGGGTGGGGAAGAGGGGGGAAAGCCAATACATGTAACCTAAACATTTGTACCCCCATAATATGCTGAAATTAAAAAAAAAGCCAATCAGTACAAAGATGATAGTGCCATCCGGCCCCTCTTCTGAGTTCACCATTCTTGACATCTCACGCTGGATGTGCATGGAGCATTCACCTCTTTCCTGTACTTGTCAGCCACCCTACCTGGGTTCCAAGTGTCAAAGCACACACTGAAATAAATTAGATTGTAAATGTAGGCTTGTTAGCTATTGGGAGCCAGAGAGGGCTCTTTAAGTCTGTGATTTCTCTTTTCTTCCCTCCTTTACCCTATCGCTAAAAAATCTGGTAGGATGACTGAGCACCATTGGTATTCAGCAGGACAACCCTTGACTCAAGGCCCAGTGGAATAGATGGGATGTTGGGGCTGGGATCTTGGGCTTCAGAAATGATCCAGGTAGGACCACAAAGTAGGGCCTGGCAGCTGATGAGAAGAGAAAGAGGTTTCACAGGCCATTTTTATCAGCTGGAAAATATTTGAAATTCTTTACAATGTCTCACGGAAAAATGACTCAATCTCAATGCCGGTGGCTAGAGTATCTGGAGTTTTCTTCAGCACAGGGAAGGGATTTAGCCTCAGGGAGCTATCTGTCTCTCTGTCCAATTCCTAGGGGCCAGAAAATTTGATGTCAACAAACTCTAGAGAGCAAAGTGCAGCTGCAGGGATAAGTATGGGGCTCTCAAGGCTGGTTCCTACAAGATCAAAGCCAATAAATCTCATCATCACCTTCTCCCACTCTCCTCTCCCATAATTCTCACTAGGAACTTTATGTCACTTTGAACAATTGGATAAGGGGAGAAGGATGAAGGGATGGGGTATGAAGGCTCCACTTAGATGTCCTATGGGTGTTCCAAACCCAACAGACACATCCAGGATTAGACTCATCACCTACCTCCATCGCATACTTCTCCTTGGGTGTTCTCTTTCCCCTGTTTGCCCAAACTAGAAACCTTGGAGTCATCCCTCAGGGCCTTCATGCTGTAGTCCTCCACGTGCAACATTCCAACTGGGCCCTTGTTTCTGCAGACTCCACCTGAGAGTCACTTAAATCTGTCTCTTCTGTTTCCTCACAGCCTTCATCCTCCTCATCATCATCGTCATGACTGTCATCATCATCATCATTATCATCATCATCATCCTTGTCATCATTGTCACTGTCGACCTGTCACACTGGCCTTCATTCTCCCCCGTCAGCACACAATCGTCTGCATCTCAAATCTCATCAAACCAACTTTATTTTCAAACCCTGAAGGTCCCATGTGGCTGGCAGGGTGAAATCATCTTTTGGTAATGGCAGAAGGGCTTGTCACCATGGGGTGCCCACTGACATCACCAGCCTCACTCCCTGCTCCCTTTCCCTGTGCACGGCCATGCAGAAGACGACACACTATTTGGCACTTCTAAGCTTCTGCTTATGCTCTTTCCCCTGCCTGCATTCTGATCCTCTGCCTCCTCCTCCATGACTGGCATAGATGCTGCCTGTCCTGAGAAGCCTTTCCAGGCCATCGCTCCTGCTGCTGTGCTTCTATAAGCCTTTGCACATCTCTTTCCTTTTACTCTCAGTTCTTACTACATGTGAAACGTCATACTAAGTGTCTTAAATAGCTCATCCAATTTAGTACGCTAACAATCCTAAAGGCAGGTGCCATAATTATCCCCATTTTACTGATGAAGAAAATGAGCCTGAAGTTAAATAACTTACCCAAAGCCTCAAATGTAGGCATAGCTAAGATTTTAACCCAGGTATGTGTGCCTCTGAATCCTGGGCTTCTGACCACATGGCATAGTTCTCATGGCTCCACACTGTCCCCCTGTACTGGCTGTGGGCTTGCTAATGACAGGGAGGGATGGCACCCCCACAAAACAGAAGCTCTGTCATTCTTGATGAAGATGGTGGCAGTCCCACTGTGTTTACTGTGGGCTAGTAAGGATGTCATGTGGTTTACGAGGTGTCTCCAGTCTCTTGTTTTTAAATGCCACTTGAGATAATTCGCTGCAAATATTAAAATGTATTGGGTCCTCATTATGGGGCTGGGGACATAAAGATGAGCAAACATGGTCCCTGTCTTTGAAGAGCACATATCACATAACAATCTAACTAAAGAGTTGCTGGAGAAAAGGGTGATGCCCGGAAACCCTGCAGGGAGGGGAATGCCCCATTACGTAGGTGGGAACGAGAGAGAAATGGAGGCAGGAACATACCCACATGTCAAGGTCAGAAACCACTCTTGTCTAAGCTGTCCTCCAGCCACCCCCTGCCTTCTCTAAAGGGAAGTTCCTAGCCCTGGGCCTGCCCCAGAGGCTGCCCTGGACCCATACCCTGAGCCAGCTGGGCGCCAGTCTGAAGTGCAGTCGCCATGGGGTGACCTCGTCCTCTTCCACTGCGCCCACTCAGGGCCCATTCTCCTTCCTGACCGCTGCCTGCTTGCCCCACACTGCTGCCCACCTGCCCCCAGCTGGCCCCACAGCTGGCCTGGAAAACATTCCCCATCTCTCCCTCCAGCTCCCCCGAGGGCACCATGAGTCAGACCACCCAGGGCTGCCTGGCTTCCCTCAGTGGGTCACCAGGACCTCTGGTGAGGAGGGGGGTTAGGCAGTGGCCTGGGGCAACAGGACAGAAGTGCACTCTTGCCCCAGCCTTGAGTCTCCCTGAGGACCAGCCCCAGAGGTGGAGAGAGGCAGAGAGACTCTGATGCTTGAGGAGCTGAAAGGGTCTTTCTTATCCTGCAGAAGGCTCCTGAGCACCCTTGAGCACATACCCAAGGGACTGCGTGGCCATGAGCAAGTGCACTGTAACTGCTCCCTGTGCCAGCAGTCTAAAGGAGGCGGCCACACAGTGTGAGGGTGCTCTCTGGACAAGCCTGCCTGGCTGTGAACCCTGGAGCTCTATGACTTTGGGAAAGTTAATTAGCCTCTCTGGGCCTTTCTTTTACCTTTACTAAAATCATACAGTAATAATAGTATCTTCCTGGCAGGGTTTTGGGAGAATGAAAGAGTTGTCATGGGTAAATTAGGGACAGTAATCTCAGAAATATGACAGCAGCTTGTCATTTTATCCTGGGTGTGGGCCCTACACGGTGGGGCAGTGTGGCCGCAGTGAAGGAGATTAGAAAGAGGGATTTGGATTTCATAGCACAGTGTTATGGCTTTTTATCCAAAGAATAGGGCCGACTTCCTTTCCCTGCTCTTGTCTCCATATGACATCAAACCCCAGGAAACCCTGTGGACCTCAGTCCTTGTCCCCTCTTCCCAGAACAGAGACAGGAATAGCTGCCCAAACCTGGAGAAAAGTTGCCCAGGATGAAAGCTGCCAGGCACAGCTGTGAGGTCTGCAGATCCTGGCAGGCGGAGAGTGGGCAGGTCCCAGCCCACACGGTCTTCGTCCTGCCCTGCCAGAAAGGCTTGAGCCCGCTCTGAGCTCCGCCGGCAGCAACTTCTGGACTAAGCCCCATCTGAGCACTTTCCACTCTGCATTATTATGCACTGTGTCTGTCACTGGCCTCTGAGGTCTTCAGATGCAGAGATCGCATGGTCCCTCATTGGCTCTGGCCTTCACCATGGTACCAGGGAAATAGGACCCGCTCGACAAATACCAGACACAGGAATGAATGCATGAGTGAATGAATGAATGAAGTTTCAGGGTAAGATTGGGAAGACATGACACTTCATTGTGAAGCCACAGTGAAGAGAAGATGCTGGTAGTGTGTGTTCCTTCCTCATTAGTCATTCAAAATGGCACCAGGCAGCCAGTGTGGAACACGGCAGTTTGGGAGGAGCAGGGCATCTTCACAGTTCCTATGATAGTCACTGAATAAATGTCAAATTTGATGTTTTGTTGATTAATACCCGAATATAGTTCATTTCCAGTTGTGTTTGAAATATGTGCTTGCAAGTACTGATTTAACACAAATATTAAACAGACTATTTACAAAATCCTTTACCTAGCTAGAGACTCTAGGAAAATCCATACTTCAGTAACTTGGAAGCCTGTGAAACTTCCCCCTTTAACCAGGGACAGGCAAACAGCAAATCACCCAGAGAGCACCAGGAGCCACCGGGCCAAGGCTGGGCTCTGGGCTGAGGGCCGACCTTGGAGAGCAACCCCCTCCCATTGGGGACCAGAGGCTGGACAGCAAAGACGTCAGCCTTACGTGTTTATGAAGCACCTCACAACTCGACTCAGGATAGAGACAGGCATCACTCGCGCCCAGCTAAGAAAACCCAGGCTCCAAGCGCTGTAGGAGCCAGCTGCTGCAGGACTAGGGCCCAGGGCTCCTGACAGCGAAGCCAGGGCTCCGGTGCTACCGCTACAATCCGGAGCCCAGCTGGAGCAGCCGGCCAGTGTGTGGAGTTTTCTGAGGACTGTGTCAGAGTCCTTTTGGAAAGAGAAACACCAGCCACTTTCCCAGCTCCCTCTATGGCCATCTATCAGCGGAACCCAACAGGCTGAAGCTGACAGAGGAGTCCCCAGCCCCAGGCAAACAGTGAAGCACAGAGGGTGGCTGGTACCATCAGCAGCCTGGCAGGAGCGAGGCCAGAGGGGCACAGCTCTGCTTGAGCCAACATGGGCTGGTGGCTGGAGACCCGGCAAAGCTCATGTCAGACAGTGCAGACACTCTAGAAGGAGGGAGGAAGCCCAGAGTCCCCAGAAGGTGGGAGACAGGATCGAGATGGGGGAGCAGGGCAGGAGCTTCCAGAAAGGAGGGCATTCCAGGCAAAGCCACTCTCTGAAGCTGGCCAGTGCCCTGCACAGCCCAAGACCACGCACCCGGGCACAACCTGGGGCCCCATGAGTCCTCTCACCAGCAGTTAGGCTTTTTCAAGAAGATCCTCATTCATTCACCCAACAAACATTCCTGCAATGCCCACTCTGGGCCAGCAGAAAGGCCTGAGAGCTATGGCTGGGGACAGCCGCCTGCTCCTCAGCCGTAGCCAGCCCCTGTGTGCCCCACCCCCACAGCTGGCAGTGAGAGTGGCAAGTGGTTGGAGTATGCTGGGTGGCAGAGAGCCCTCCTGGGCATCCAGAGGGACCTGCAGGCACACTGCCATGGAGCAGGTCCCCAGGCCTTCCTGACTGCCAGTCTCAGCAGCTCAGCCAGAGCCAGGCTGGGGTCTGAGGACACTGAGGCCAGAGAGGAGACCAGCCGCCCCTGGGCCCAGCCTCCCCAACTGTCTGAGGCTGCTGTACTGCAGAGAAATGAAACCTCAAAGGATTTTTTTTAAGCAGGAGGAGGAGGGGATAAAAAATAGCAGCACACAATTAGGGAGCCGCTGAACTTCTGTGCAAACTAATGAATAAACCAGCCCTTGACAACTTCCCCCAACTGCTGCCGACAGGATAATTGTGCCTAATTTCTTAATTTTAATGCCGTTGTTGCATTTGGCTTCTGCTAATGGGATGTAAATATGTGTTGCGGGTTTCTGGATTTATTTAATTGCAGGGTAGCTAAACTGCGATTGGCCGGAAGGTTAGTCTCTTATTTATTTATTTTTATTTTTATATGCCCTGTGTTCAGCTAAGACAGTGAGGCCGGGGAGGATGGTTATTGGGGTGGTGGTTTATCTCTGGCACCATCCTGGTAGTCCCTGGTGGAGGGCTGGTGGCTTTGAGGGGTGGGAGGGGGATGGAGAGAGGGCTACCTGCACCTCCTCCCTCCCCAGGCCCACGTGCTGCTGCATCCCTGGCCAGATTGATCTGCCCCACGCCTATCCCCTCACCACGGGAGGAGGAAGATGTGGGGCTGGACCAGGGTGGCTCTGGAGCAGCAGATGGGATTCAGGCTAAAGCCACCTGTGGAGGAACAACCAGGGTGGCAGGGGCAGGAGAGCCTGGAGCAGGGTGTGGGAAATGTGACCAACGGGAGGGAAGTGGGGGAGGAGCAAGTCTCCTGTCTTGTCTCCCCTCAGTTGGGACAAGGCCAGCCTGGGGGACTGGAGGAGCCTGAGCGAGGAGCACATGGGGTGCCATGAGGATGGCTGAGCTCCTGACAGCGACGCCGTCCTTACTGAGTGCTGGAAGCATTCACTCTCTCTGTCCTCAGCTGTGTGGCCACCCCACAGCCCTGCAGGGAAGGGCTCTCATTGCCACCATATGACAGATGGGGCACCACTGTCAGAGAGGCTTGTAACTTGCCCAGAGTCACAAAGTTGAGTGGCAGTGATGGGGTTTGAAGCTGGCACAGTCCAACTGCAGAGTTGGTGCTCTCTGCTAGAGTCACAAGTCCTGCCGTCTGCTCCGCCCGCACTCTGTCCTGCGGGAATGGGGTCACTGGTCTTGGGCAGCTTCCCGCAGGAGTGCAGAGGCCAGAATCTGATGAGCCGGTGAGGGCCATGGATCCCAGACCCCGGGGTGGAGGGCGGGAGGTCATCTTGTCCACCCTTTCCCATGGCAGGACCACACCTGTCATCTGGCAGAGCCTGGACCTCTCCCTGCATTCACTGTGTCCCAGGAGGAGCTGGGTCTCCAGCAGCCTCCACACCAGGACTCACATCCCTCAGGAGAGGGCAGGTTCTCCACTGTGTTGGATTCCAGTCCTTGACCGAAGCTTTAAGTGGAATCTCTTCGCCATCTGCTCTCTAGAACAATCCTTCAGGTATTTAAAGGAAGATATTTGGTGTTCACCTCAGCCTTCTCTTCCTAGAGATGAACCACCCCAATGGCCTTCAGCCTTTCCTTCTGAGCTCTGTTCCTCTGAGACCATCTGATGACCCCCACTGAAGCCCCATCAAGGGCTTCAAACCCCTGGCTAACCAGAAGACACACTTCAGTCAGGGTCAGAACAGCAGAAATATCCCTTCTGGTCTTCATAAAGAGCGATGCTTAGAAATCTGCAACATGCCTCTTTGGACCCCACCTCCCTGCACAGCGGCTACACCTGTTGCCTCCCCAGCCCCCACACCTCTAGTCTGGGTTCCATTTTCAGGCCACTTGCTCTCTTTTGGGGAAAGAAGCTGATAAAACAATCCCTCCAGAATACACTTTGTGTATTATTTCTCCCAGAGGTGTCTACATTTTAACAGGTAGATTAAAAAAGTTTTAATATCCAAAGGAATGAATTCCTAAAGGTACAATTTCCTAGTCAGCAAAGAATAACAAAATTAACTCTAGGAAAAGAATAGTCAAAATATCTCAGTATTAGGGAAGGGCACAAACTACCCCTGCAGGTGGGGACAGCACCGCCCACGTGCCAGCTTTTCTCCCTCGAGTTCCTTCTTCCTTGGTGCCTTTGCTCAACTTCATGGTTTTCTTTCATGGGATGCTCTTACCATCCGCTTTCCTTACCTCCAGGAAAGTGTCCAGATGAAGTAGAACGTGCCCTCGCCACTTGTCAAGAGTCCCAACTCGGATGCCAGAGACCAGCCTGGAGATGTGCACACCACAGTGCTTCTCCAAGGCAGCAGGGAAAGACAGTCACCGGGAAGGACAGTCACCTGGTCTACCACCCACCCGGAGACTGAGCATCTCACTCCACAGTCCAGGCAAGTGCTTGTCCGGCCTACGCTTGGGCCCTTCCCAGAACCCACTTCTTCCCAATACAGAGCAGCTCCGAGATAAGGATATCCTTCATTAAATTGACCTAAAATGGGTCTCCCAGTATCTTGGAGCAATGGTTCTGGTCCGCCCGTAGGAGGTCACGAGGGAAGAGCAGGAGTCAGGGGACCTGGGCTCGCCCTCCCCTGCAGCTATGTGCTCTCAGGCCCTCATCCCTCCTCATTTGCACAGCAGGGAGAGTAATCTCTGTCTCAAAGCTGTGAGGACTACGTAAGATTACATCCGTAGAGTGCCTAGAGTGCCTGGCATATAGGAGGAGGACGATTAGTATTGAGATTCACCCTTTTCTACGTGAGGACCTTTCAAATTGTGTGGATAGTCACAATACTTCTCCTCCATGTCCTGCCACAATCCCAATTTCCTCATGGGAATGACATGGGAACAAACATACTTGTCCTTTCTACTTCCAGGGGCCACACAGTGTCAAACCAACCTGGCGGTGTGGCACAGTGCTAGCACAAAGCTCCTGACCGCTGCTTCTCACTTTCCTGCACCTCCTTCTCTCCATGTCTCTTCATGCCTTGCTGTTTCCCGTCACCCTTTCTCCTCTTTCTTCAACTACCCCATCCCTCCCACCCATCCTTTCTCCATCCCCCACCCCAGAGCTCCCACACCTTTGCTGCTGGGCTGGGGAGCAGGATCAGGAGACAGATTGGGGGTTCGTCCTCCAGCCTCTGATATAATTCATAGCTGTGTGTTCCCAAGCACATATAATGATAATAGAAAACAATGTATCCTGTTAAGAAATCCAGGCAAACACTTTGCAAACAAGATGATCTTCCTTAACCAGCCAGGCAGCTAATGAGACAGCTCCAATGTAATTGATGATTTCGTCAGTCTCACCAAAGGCCTACGTGTCCCTTGGTTGGCTTTCTGCACACCGTAACCCCATTACCCTAGTGCTGAGCATGAGAACTTGGCTGGAAGTTGGCCCTATCCATAAGCCCTCATGTCAGGCACGAGTAGTAAAATGTAATAAATGTGACAGAGTGCCCTGTTTTTTTCTATTCTTTAAGAACAATGATTTGTAACTTTTAGATGCTCATTAAAATTACAAGGAAATCTTTCCATGCCAGTACCTGGGTCCTGCCCCAGACCAAATGTGTCTATCTTTAGGCTTCATGTCTGGGCATTATTATTGTTGATTGTTTTTGAGAACTTAAAAGAAAAACTGCCCAACCCCTAGGAAGGTTCTCTGAGAAGGGAGCTGTGGCTCTGGGTTCATGAGGCAGCAGATACCAGAACCAGTTCAGTCCTTGACCTCCTGAGCCAGCTTGCACCCTGGGGTGCCATGCATGATGTTTCAGACCAGAGCCTGGTGGACAGCCCCAGACAAGCTCAGCTCGGGGGATAAAGTCATCCTCCAGGGAAAAAATGATCCTATCAGGTACAGCATCTGGATTCTGCTGACTGCCCCTGAAAGGGACATTCCAGCACAATTCTCAGGAATTGAACACAGAGCCAGTGTTCAATGACAACTCCACAGGGCAGCGAGACACAAGGCCATCAGAGTCATGCCTCAGTTCTCCCAGTTTGTCTGTGGAAGAAGACCTGACTCCTTTTTGAGCTTCCAAAGCCAATTCACAGAGAAAGCCTACAAAAAGTAGGTAATGTACTGACTTCCCTACCAATAATATTTACAATGTCAACATTGGATTGGAAAAATGAATCCATTTTATCTGTGTTTGCATCTTGAGTTTGTAGAGCATCCCTTACAAATTATACAAAAAGAGCTGGCCCATCCCCACCCCATGTAATGGGTGATACATATTTAACCTTGCTCACTGCCTTGACTAGATCAACTACTTTTCAGGGCAGTAAATCCCAAAGTTCTCTGACCAGAGTTTGTGTCCTAAAGCCACTGTCCCTGCCCTGTTCCCACTTGGTTACTTCTATGCCAACAGAGGTCATCAGCACATCACACATTTCTTCATAGATCACACAGCCTATGCTGGGAGCCCGCAGCCACGTCACATCCTGCCCTGCAGCCTGCTCCCCCAGGGCTGAACCCTGCCCTCCCCTCCCCGGAGTCCGTGGTGCTGTGGAGGCAGGGGCACGTGGAGAAGTACCCAGTGAGAGTCACAAGACCCAGGTTCTAGCTCTGGTGTTTCCATTTCCCCTGAGTGACCTTGAGGATGGTCTCCTCAATTCTCTGGGCTGTAGTTTCTTCATCTATGGAAGAGGAAGATGAGGTGCGATGTTCTCTGAGGCCTCATTAGCTCGAATTGTCTGTGACTCATAATGGGAGGTGCTGGGAGCAGGGTTGTAAAGGGCCATGTGTTAGGGGGTCAATTGCCCCACCCTCTTGTCTGCACCAAACCATCGCAAATATTTGATAACTTCACTTGGTATTAACATTTGTACCCCCATAATATGCTGAAATAAAAAAATAAAAAATAAATAAAAAACATCTCATATATTCACTTCTCCAAAATTTCAGTCTCTGTTGCCCAGCCTCTACGCAGACCTAATGATGTCGGAGAAAGTGACAGGATTTCCCGACCCAACCTCCCACTGGCACAGTAACCTGAGGGCTTGTTAAAATCTCTGCCATGTCACCCCAGTGTCAAGCCCCTGAGTGCTGAGCTCTGCCCAGAGCTGCGTTACTCCCCGCGGTCCCTGGATAGTGGATGAGCTCTAGAACTCAATCGGGCGAGTCCCTGTGGTCTGGGAGCAGAGGAACTGGTGGCGTGGTGCCAGGTCCTGAGTACCGTGGGACTCCCAGCTGCAGGAGCAGTGCCTGAGGACAGAAGCTGCAGGCCAGGTCCAGGTGGACAGCTGCAAATCAAGTCACCAATGGACAAGACACGGGACTTGCTTAGGTTAGGAAAAAGACTGTTCAGAGTAGGCATTAAGTAGGGTGGTTGTAAGAGTTAAGGGAGACGAGGAAAAAGCAGTTTGAAAATGGACGGTAGGGGTAGGGCCTGGCTCTTTTCTTGGATTGCAGTGAAAGTGACTGTGAAGGCTTTCTACCCCCTCCTGGGGCATTGAAAGGGGAAATGACAGAGCGGACCCAGAGTGGCTGTGTTGGAGAGAGATTTATTTTTTATTTCTTTATTTTTGAAAGGAAAAAACCTCTGTCTTAGAGCCCCAGCCCCTCTCTGACTAGACACCCTGAATCTCAGTCCCCAAGTCCACGAAAACCTCCCCTCCCCAGGAAAGCCACTCATTTGTCTCTCCAAGTACCCACAGCCCCAAGCCAGCGAGAGATGCAAAAATACCACTACTCAGCCTTTGACCCAGGTGCATCAAAGTGCTGTGTGATCCCTGACCTAACCCTAACCCTGGAGCCTTAGCTGAGCCCATGGAAATCCTCCTCCTGTCACTCATCCCCCTGGGGCCTGGGGAGGGGGAGGGTCTGTGCTGTGGCAGCAGAGGAAGGGGAGAGGCATGTGGGGAGGTTTTGCTGTCCTGGGGTTTTTTTAAATAAACATTTTTGTTCTATTGATCTATTTTTAATTAATAGACTCTTTTTAAAGCAGTTTTAGGTTTATAGAATAATTGAATGGAAAATACAGAATTCTCATATAGCTCCTTACACTTCCCCTGCAAGTCTTCCCCATTTTTAACATCTTGCCTTAATGTGGTATATTTGTCATAGCTGATGAGCTAATATTGCTACATTATTGTTAAGTAAAAGTGTGTAGTTTCCGTCAGGGCTCACTCTTGGTGTTGTGTGTTCTCTGGGTTTTGATAAATGTATAATGACATGTATGCACATTGCAGTACCGTACAGAATGGTATCACTGCTCTAAAATCCTCTGTGCTCCACCCCTGCTTCCCTCCCTCTCTCCCCCAGTCCTCCGGCAGCAGCAGCGAATGAAGTGTCCACAGTTTTCCTTTCTAGAATATCATGTAGTTGAAATTATACAATGTATAACCTTTTCAGGTTGCCTTCTTCACTCAGCAATAGGCACTTATGTTTTCTCTATGTCTTTTCATGATTTGATAGCTCATTTTTAAAAAAATCACTGAAAAAAATTACATTGTCTGGATGCACCACAGTTTGTTTACCTATTGAAGGACAACTTAGTTGCTTCTAAATTTTAGCATTTATGAATAAAACTGCTATAAACAATCATATGTAGGGTTTTTCGTGGACATAAGTTTTCAACTGATTTGAGTAAATACCAAAGAGCATAATTGCTGGATTTTATGGTAAGAGTATTTTAGCTTTGTAAGCAACTACCAAACTGTCTTTCAAAGTGGCTGTGGTACAGATACAAAAATACCACCAGAAATGAACGAGAGTTCCTGTTGCTCCACATCCTTGCCAACATTTGATGTTGTCAGTGTTCTGTATTTTACCATTCTAATAAGTGTGTAATAGTATCTCATTGTTGTAATTTGCAATCCGCTAATAACATATGATGTTGAGCATCTTTTCATATGCTTGTTTTCCAACTGCGTACCTTGTTTGGTGAGATGTGTGCTCTCTTTTGCCCATTTTTTAATTGTGTTGCTTGTTTTCTTGTTGTTGAGTTTTAAGAGTTCTTTATGTAGTTTGGATACCAGTCCTTTATCCAATAAACATTTTTCAAAGATTGTCTTCCAGTCTGTGACTCACGTCTTCAATCTCTTAACAGTGTTTTCACGGAGTAGAAATTTTTAATTTTAATGATGTCCACTTTGTCAATAGGTTTTTTTTTATGGATTATACATTTAGCACTGTAGTTAAAAGGTCATCACCAAACCAAAGATAACTTAGATTTTTCTCCTAGAAATTTTATAGTTTTACATTTTATTAATACATTTAGGTCTATGATCCATTTTGAGTTCATTTTTGTGAAAGGGGTAAGGTCTGTGTATTTTTTTGCATGTGGATGTCCAGTTGTTCCAGCACCACTTTCTTTAAAAGCCTGTATTTCTCCATTAAGTGGCCTTTGCTTCTTTGTCAAAGATCAGTGGAGTATATCTGTATGGATCTTATATTCGGGTTCTTTATTCTATTCCATTAACCTATTTGTCTATTCTTTTGCCAATACCACATTGTCTTGATTACTACAGCTTTCTATTAAATCTTGAAGCCAGGTAGTGTCAGTTCTCCAAATTTGCTTTTCCTCTGAGTCTTTTGTAGATCTTATGCCTTCCACATCGGCTTCAGAATCAGTTGCTTTATATCCACAAGATAACTCACTGGGACTTCGATTGATTGATTGAACTATAAATCAAGTAGAGAAGACTATCTTGATGATATTGAGTATTCCTATCCATGTACATGGAATATATATTTATTTACATCTTATTTGACTTCTTTCATGGCCTTTTTGTAGTGTTCCTCATATAGATATTGTACACAGTTTGTTAGATTTTTACCTCAATATTTATTTTTGATGCTAATGTAAATAGCATTGAGTTTTTAATTTCAATTCAATTGTTCACTACTAATATAAAATAAGCCTAACCTTGTATCTTGAAACCTTGTTATAATCATTTATTAATTCCAGAATTTTATTGTTGTTATTGATTCTTTGGGATTTTCTACATAGACAATTATGTCATCTGTGAACAAAGACAGTTTTATTTCTTCCTTCCTAATCTGTCTTATTGCATTAGCTAGGACTTCCAGTACAATGTTAAAAAGCAATAGTAAGAGGAGCTTGTTCCTGATCTTGGCAGGAAAACATCTAGTTTCTCACCCTTAATTACCATGTTAGCTGTAGTTTTATTGTAGATGTTCTTTATCAAGTTAAGGAAGTTTCCCTTCTGTTTCTTGTTTGCTGAGAGTTTTTATCATAAAGATTTTGTTAAATGCTTTGTCTATATCTATTGCTATAATCATTTGCTTTTTCTTCTGTAGACTGTTCATGTGATAGATTACATTAATTAATTTTCAGCTGTCAAACCAGCTTTGTATGCCTGGGATAAATCCCACTTCATCATGATATATAATTTTCTGTACATTATTGGAGTTTATTTGCTCATATTTTGTTGAGAATTTTAGTATGTATGTTCATGAAAGATATGAGTCTATAGTTTTCCTTTCTTGTAATGTATATTTCTTTTAAGTATTAGCATAATTCTGGCCTCATACAATGAGTATGAAGTACTTATGCTGCTTTTATGTTCTGAAAGATTGTAGGGAATTGGAATAATTTCTTTTTTAAATGTTTTGTAGAATTTACCAGTAAAACTATCTGGGCCTTGTACTTTCTGTTTTGGGAAGTTATTAATTATTAATTTAATTTCTTTAATAGATATAAGCCTATTCAAACTATTTATTTTTCCTTTTGAAAGTTTTGGTAAATTGTGTCTTTCAAGGAATTAATTGGTCTACTTCATCAAGGTTATCAAATCTGTGGGCAGATAGCTCTTTCTATAACATTCCTTTATTATCCTTTTAGGTCTGTGGGATTAGTACAGATGGCCCCTCTTCATTTCTGATAGTAGGCATTTGTGTCCTCTTTCATTTTTCCTTAGTTAACCTGGTTAGTGGCTTATCAATTTTACTGAGCTTTTCAAAGAACCATCTGTTGTTTTTGTTGTTTCTCTCTAATTATTTCCTGCTTTCAATTTTATTGATTTATGCTCCACATTTTATTATTTTTTTCTGCTTTCTGTGAACTTAATTTTCTCTTCTTATTGTAGCTTCCTAACGTAGAAGCTTTTATTATCTATTATAAACCTTTCTTCTTTTCTAATATATGCATTCACTGTTAAAAATATCCCTCTAAGCACTGATTTCACTGCATCCCACAGATTTCAATAAATTGTATTTTAATTTTTATTTATTTTGGAATACTTTTAGATTTCTCTTGACACTTCCTTGACTCATTATTTAGAAGTGTGTCGTTATTCTTCAAATATTTGTGAATTTTCTGGCCTTCTGTTATTGATTTCTATTTTGATTTAATTAATGTCTGAGATCACAGTTTGTATGATTTCTACTATTTAAAATTTGTTGGCCAAGTGCAGTGGCTCACACTTGTAATCCTAGCACTCTGGGAGGCCGAGGTGGGTAGATCGTTTGAGCTCAGGAGTTTGAGGCCAGCCTGAGCAAGAGCGAGATCCCATCTCTACTAAAAAAATAGAAAGAAATTAGCTGGACAACTAAAATTATACAGAAAAAATGAGCCAGGCTTGGTGGCACGTGCCTATAGTCCCAGCTACTTGGGAGGCTGAGGCAGGAGGATCACTTGCGCCCAGGAGTTTTAGGTTGCTGTGAGCTAGGCTGACGCCACGGCACTCTAGACTGGGCAACAGAGTGAGACTCTGTCTCAAAATAAATAAATAAAATGAAATAAAATAAAATAAAATTTGTTAAGATGTGTTTTATACCCACAATGTTTTCTATTTTGGTGAATGTTCCATGTGGTCTTGAGAAGACTGTGTATTCTGCCTTTGTTGGATAAAGTATTCTACAGATGTCAGTTAGACCTGGTTGATTGATGGTGCTGTTCAGTTCAACTGTGTCCTTACTGCTTTTTGCCTGCTGGACCTGTCAATTACTGATAGAAGAGTGTTGAAATCTCCAACTGTAATAGTGAATTTAACTATTTCTCCTTGCAGGCCTATCAATTTTTGCCTCATGTATTTTGACACTCTGCTATTAGGTGCATACCCATAAACGACTGCTACGTCTTCTTGGAGAACAGATCCTCTATCATTACGTCATTCCCGTCTTTATCCTTGTTAACTTTTCTTGCTCTGAAGTCTGCCCTGTCTGAAATTAATATAGCTATTCTAGCTTTCCCTTGATTAGTGTTAGCATGATATCTATATCAAATCTCTTTATTTTTAGTCTATCCATGACTTTATATTTAAAACAGGTTACTTACAGACAACATACAGTTATGTCTTGGTTTTTTATCCACTCTGACAGTCTTTGTCTTTTAATTTGTGTATTTAGACCATTGATGTTTAAGATGATTATTGATATAATTTTATTGATATATGCCATATTTATCACTGTTTTCTATTTACTGCTTTTGTTCTTTGTTTTTTTGTTGTTGTTTTGTTTTGTTTTGTTTTCCACTCTTTTTCAGCCCTCTCTGATTTTAATTGGACATTTTACATTTTTCCAATTTTTCTCTTCTCTTAGCCTTTCAATTATACTTTTTTTTGTTTTATAATGGTTTTATGCTTTATGTATAATTTTGTGGAGTTGCAGCATACCTTTATAACTAATCCTAGCCCTCTCTCAGATAGTAGTATACCTCTTCATGAGTAGTGCAAGTAACTTATAGCAGAATATTCCCAATTCCTTCCCTCTTCCCATCCCTTATAACATTGCTGTGGTACATTTCACTTATCCATAAGGCACAACCATCAAAGACATTGTGCCTATTATTATTTTGAATTGCTCCATGTTGCATCAATTACGGATAGAAAATAAAAAAGATTTTATTTTACCTTCATTTCTTCCTTTTCTAGTTCTCTTTTATTTATGCAAATGCAATTTTATGACCTACACTGTTTTCTTTCTTTCTGAAAAATTTCATTTAACATTTCTTGCCAGGCACTCTACTGATTAAAATTTTCCTCAATTTTTGTTTGTCTGAGAAAATATTTCTTCTTCACTTTTGAAGGATTATTTTGCTAGATACAGAATTCTAGATAGCTGTTCTTTTCTATCAATGCTTTAAATATTTCACTCCACACGCATCTTGCCTGCATGGTTTCTGATGAGAAGTCTAATGTAATACTTATCTTTGCTTCTTTGTAAGTAAGATATTTTTATCCTCTGGCTTCTTTCAAGATTTTTTTCCTTTGTGTTTTAATTCTGTAGTTTGAAAATGATATACCTACATATTGTTTTCTATACATATAAATATAAGTGTATGTGTGTGTGTGTATATACATACACACACACACATCATGCCTGGTGTTCCCTGAGTTTCTTGGATCTGTGGTTTAGTGTCTTTCCTTAATTTTAAGAAATTCTCGATCATTATTGCTTCAAATATTTCTTCTGTTCCTTTCTCTATTTCTTCTGTTCCTTTCTCTATTTCTTCTCTTTCGGGTATTCCTTTTAAGTGTTTGTAATACTTTTTGTAGATGTCCCACTGTTCCTGTCTATTCTGTTCTTTTTCATTCTTTTTGTCTCTTTGCTTTTCAGTTTTAAAAGTTTTGTACTGACATTTCTTCAAGCTCACTAGTTCTTCCCTCAGCCACGTCCAGGTTATTGATGAACACTTCTAAGGCATTCTTCATTTCTACTACAATGTTTTGATTTCTTGCATCTCTTTTTATTCTTCCTTAGATTTTCCATCTCTCTGCTAACGTTACACATCTGTTTTGGCACGTTGTCCACTTTTTCCATTAGAATGCTTAGCATATTAATTGTAGATGTTTAAATTCCTGGTCTAATAATTCTATCATCTCTGTCATATCTGAGTCTGGATCTGATGTTTGCTCTGTCTTTTCAAGTTGTTTTTTTTTTTTTGCTTTTTTTTATTGTTTGCTATAAAACAGTTAGTGGGTATAAGAGTTTAAGATATCTTCTGGGTCCTTGTTTTTAATCTTCCCTGTTTTCTTTGGTTTACCCAAGAAACTTCTCCCTAAATAGAGTCTGAATCTTGCAATTATTTTAGCTGTAGTCCCTGCTGTTCTGCAGGAGGCCCATTGATGTGGTAGTAAGGTGGGGGCGGGGAAACACATTAGACACTTGTGATTAGGGCTCAGGTTTCAGTGAGCCTGTGCCTCTGGGCTGTGACCTTCTCAAGTACTTCTCTGTTATACTTTGTTTTTTCCCCCTTAAGTAAGACAGGATGGCTAGAGAGGGCTAGAGTTGAGTATGCCCCTTCCCCGAAGTTGATTAGGCTCTGGTAAGACCCCAGTGGTTAAGCTTTGCTAAAATGGTTCCCCTTGTTAAGAAGAACAGAATGCTCTGGGCATGCTGCAAATGGCTACTTTGCCCTCCCCCTGCCAGATGCATGAGGAGATTTTTCTCCTATCTTCCCTATAAGAACCTAGTAGGGTTCCTGGAGGTTAAATTCACATTCCTGTGTGGGTTTCCCTGCAACTGGGCCTCCCTGGATTTTTAACTCACACACTTGTCCACATTGAGCTTCCAGCTATCTGGTAATTACAGTTGAGGTTTTCCTACTCTGGGACAGGTTCATGTGTAGGTTTCTGCTCCTGAGTTTCTGCTCTAGTAAGAACTTGTCTGTTTCTCCAATTTGGAGGACAGAAATTTGCCTTGTGACCTCAATTCTTTATGGATCTAAGAAGAGTTGTCAATTTTCAGTTTGTTCAACTATTTTCTTGTTGTTAGGATAGAGTCATGACCACCAAGCTCCTTACATGTCAAAATAGAAACCAGAAGTCCTGTATAAACATTTTGCTTTAGAACAGTTTTAGATACACAGAAAACTTGAGAAGATGGCCCAGAGAGTTTCCAGAGACTCCACACCCAGTTTCCCTTTGCTAACATCTTACATTAGTGTGGTTTCTTTGTCACAACTCATGGTCCGATATTGATGCATTATTATTAAAGTCTGTAGTTTATTCATATTGCCTTAATTTTTCTCTAATGTTTTTTGTCCCAGAATCCCATCCAGGATATGACATTACATTTTATCAAGTCTCCTTAGGCTTCTCTTGGCTGTGACAATTTCCCAATCTTTCCTTGTTTTTGATTACCTTGACAGCTTTGAAGAGTATGATTCAAGTATTTTTCAGAGTGACCATCAGCTGGAATTTGTCTGATGTTTTTGTTATGATTAGATTGAGGTTATGAATCTTTGGGAGGAACCTCAGAGGTACAATACCATTCTCATCACTTGATATCACAGGTACATAATAGCAACATGACTCATCACTGTTGGTGCTGGCCCTCATCACTGGGCTGGGGTGGTGTTTGTCAGAGTTCCCTGCTGTAAAGGTACTTCTGTCCTCCTTTCCCTCTTTGGAAAGAAGTCAGTGTTTGGCAGGATTTCTTCAATTTGGGATTCTCAGAGGTTTCTCTTCCCGTTTCCTCATAGGAAAAGGCAACCCAATGGTCGACACACTCATTCACATTCACTCATCCACTCATTCAAAAACACTCATCTAATGTCCACCAGGTGCTGGAGCCCCTGTGGGCCCCAGCTATCAAGTGGAGGACAGAGCACAGGTGGGCCTTGTCCTCAGGAAGCTAGCAGGGTAGCAGGAAGACAGCATCTAGCCAAGTAGCACGAAACACACTTAACTACCGTCCTCATGAGAGCAGGGGTGCAGAGTGCAGAGAGCGTGGGAGATAGGGACGGGGCGATTTAGAAGACGGTGGGGGAGGGAAAGCCTGTCTGACACCCAACGTGCTCCAGGGATGTCAGCGGGCAGGGAGGAGGAACAGAGAAGCCCAGAGCCAGCCCGACACATGCGCAGACCCCGGCTGATGGCATTGCTTTCAGCTCTGCAGTCCACCTTCACTGGGTTTTTCATCAGGCTTCTCTCCACTCAAGGTCAGACACCACATCTTGCCCTTTGTGTTGCTACTTAATGCAGGTTGACTGACAGAATCAGGGCAGTCACGTCAAGGAAGAGGGAGGGCGGAGGGTCTGGCAGCTGGAGAGAAAAGGGAATGGCGTCAGCAACGACGTGGGCACCTGCCCATGGCGAATGAAACAAGGCCCAGGGGCTGGGAGACAGAAGCAGACAGGAAGATGCTGTGAGGGAAGTAGGTCAGATTTCCCACTCTTAAGCTCACTGTTCAGCCTCCTGCAAACTTGAAAATGCTGCAGTTTTCCAGAGCAAAGGGCAAGCAGGTGTTATCCAGGTATGCTTCGCTTCCAGGCTCAAAGCCTCTGCATTTGGCTGGTGCAGACACACGGCTGGCTGTCTTTGAACCTGTAGGCCTTGCTGTGGCAGGGCCAGAGTAGCCTGGTCCAGGAGGAGGAAGGAGAGAGGAAGATAGGAGGCTGGGAAAACAACCTCCCTCTTGCTGAGGCCAAGGGCAGTGCTGGCTGCAGGCCTGGGCTCACTGCATCTGCAGAGGCTATGGGGCAGAGAGGGGACTGTTAGCCCCAGGCCCTCTGGAATAGCCTCAGGCCCCTCTCCCATGCCACCCCTCGGCTCCAAGCCCATGTGTCCTTTTGCACCCCCTGCTCATTCCCAATGTGGCCTCTTTGCAGTGCTGCCTCCTGGACATGCACACATGTGCATATACATACATGAACACATACATGCACACATGTACACAGACACATGCACACACCTGGACTGGCTCCTCCTTGTCACCCTGGATTGGATGCAGCCATTACTCATTGACCCAGGTCACGGGTCGCTCTCACTCCCAGCCCATATGGATCTTGCCTCTGCAGACCCACCACCAGTGGTTGCCATCTATTGCCTGCTTCCTGTGTGACAGGCCAGGGGGCAACCCCAAGTTGGTAAGAGTGTTCCCACTTTACAGATGAGGGTACACTTTAGGCAAGAAAGCTGCAGGACTGCAATGTGCAACATGTCTACCTGGCCTGTGAACCCATGTTCCTTCCACCACTCCCACGTCGTCCCTCCATGCAGTAAGAGAAAAATTAAAGGGCCACATTTCTCCTAGAGAAGAGGAGGATGCAGCAGGGGCAGCTGCCTTCACTGTGTCAGTCACAATGTGACAACACCACAGTGTCTGACCAAAAGTTGAGACTGGTGTTCTGTGAGGTCATGATGTCAGAGTTTGACACAGCCTTGGTAAGCCCTGGGGCTGTGACTGCCTGCAGCTGGGTCCCAGCTACACTTCAGGTTTGCTGTGCAGCTCAGACAAGCTGCTCAGCATCTCTGTGCTCAGATTCCTCATCTACAAAATAGGGTTGTTGTTGTCACCCACCCTGTAGGGGATTCGTAAGAATTAGAGGAATTCGTGCTGGGAGAGTGGTGCTTGGCACAGGGACAGCAGTGGGTGAGCGTGGCTCCCACGGCTGTCGTTACCCTGCCCTCCCCCGGGGGAGCTCCCGGGGCAGCACACCAGGCCCAGATGGTGCTCACATGAGGGGCCCTCCCAGCTGAGGTGGGCAGCCAGTTCTGGCTTCCCCACCTCGGAATTGTCAACAATTCCTAAATGCAGCACAGACCATCAGCGCCATCGCTGAAGCCCCCTCCTGGACACATTTCCTATTTGTCACAATGAGCACTGGATGAATACAGAAATGAATGCCATGTGCATGGCCACCTTGGATCTTTCCTGCTAATGAGTAGGTAGGTCTACCTGCGCAGGGAGATCTAGTCATTAGCCCTCCTCTGCAGAGCAAGGAGCTGGGGCTTGCAAAGGTGACTAAGTGGTTTGATCAGGGTTATGCAGCAGGACAGAGTCCAAGTGTAGCTGCAGCCAGGGACCCTGAGAGGCAGGAGGGGCAGTGGCCCTACCCCAGCGCTGGAGACAAGCAGAACTTACTGGCCGTACAGCCTAAAGTTAGTCCCTTGACCTCAGTTTCTTCATCTGTAAACTGGGCTAATGATACCTCACAAGGCTATTTTGAAGCTGCAACTTGGCCATGTATATGACGTACCTTAAGATGAAGGGGCTCAGTCAGTGGCACCACTACTAGATCCAACATGGAAGCTGGTTGCTGGGGGTCCTGCCAACTGGAGCCCCAACAGAGAGAATCCTTTTGGCCTCCCTGTTGCTTGGTCCCCTTTATAGATGGCAGTTTCTTTAGCCTTCTTCACCCCTTCTCCTTGTCCAGCAAACACTAAATTTATATGAAGGTTCCCTCCAGCAGGATTATAATTAATTTATGTTAGGACCATAACAGATGCCAGCGCAAAGCCCATTCCATAGCATCCAACCGCACTCTGCTGTTTGCTGCGAGGCGTGATTCCATACTTCACTGTGAAATGGGGCCCTGTGCATGTTCTCCCCAGCTCACAGGAAGAGAAACCACCAGGCAGGGAGAATGGAAACTCCACAGCAATATATACCCCTACAGTATTTGTGAAGATAAAATCAGACATGCTTTTGTAAAATACTCATCACAATGTCAGGCACTTACCATGTACTTAATAAAAGCAGCTGATATTTAATGAGCATTTTCTTGTGTCACCGTCACTGTGCTGGCTCAATCCATCCTCAGGGCTACCTGCAAAGGCTGGCCCCACAACTGCTTCCCTGTGTGTCGTGGGGCCAGGCTATCCTAACTGCATGGTCCTTTTATAGGGAGGTCACTGTTGGATGGGCAGGGCTGGAAGAACAGGCCCAGGGCTCATCTGGAAAAGGCGGCCTGAACCTGAGCATACAGACCAGGGCCATGCTTGGCTGTCACTACCCAGGGTTTTCCAGGGAGCAGGGGCTGAGAGGGAGAAAGGCTGTCCCTGGTACTCAGCCCCTTCCTGTCACTCCCAGATTGCAAGGAGCTGAGAATATGTGACCCAAAAGTGGAGGTGGCAAATACAGATGACACACCAGGCAGGTGTAGGGGCAGGAAGTGGGCAGAGGAGAGGGGCCTGGATGTCTGGAATGGGAAGACCAGGGGATTGCTGGCCAGTGCAGAGGGTCACAGCAGTGGAACTCACTCCTGGAGACCCTAGAGGGCCACCCAGGGCTCCAGGCAGGCAGGAGAAGCAGGTTTGGGGGCAGAAAGCAGGAGCACAGTTAACATTCGCGGCGTTGGGAGGCTTGGTGGGCAGGGGTCTCACGGGGGATGCTCTGTGTGAGGCTGGCGAAGCCTGGGAGAAACAGCTCAGGGATGATAGGGGACAACCTGGAAGTCCCCTGTGCTCCCAGGAGGCTCCTACTAGTCTTCATGACTTTCCTTTTCCAGGGCACTTTTGCCCGGTCAGCCGCTGCTCAGACAGCAGATCCCGCTGCCCAGCCGTTGGTCTTCCTGTTGCTGGCCATCCCGGGCCTGCTCTTGAGCCTGCTGCCTGTGTGCCTGGCCGGCTCCCGGCCCCGGCCCCGGCCCCGGCCCGCCCCTTCTAGGCTGTCCCTATCATCCCTGAGCCGCTTCTCCCAGGCTTCACCAGCCTCACACAGAGCGTCCCGCGTCAGACAGGCACTTGCCCGTCAGACCTCCCACCGCGGCGTGTGTAAAATCGCGCTCCTGCTTTCCGCCCCAGACCTGCTTCTCCATGCGCAGCACTGGCTTCCACCAATTTGCCCCCAATCCCAGGTGCATCCTTGATCCTCTCTTTCGTTCACATCTGCATCCCATCCGCCGGGAAGTCACTGCTTCCTCCTCATTAAGGTGTCCCCAGAAAGCTGCTTTTCACCTCCTCCACAGCTGCCACTGCGTGAAGGCACCATCTTCATCTTGCTCCTGGATCTGCAGTGGCCTCCTAAAGAGGCCCCTGCCACCCCACCCCGTGTTCTCCCCTTGCATCTCTTCTGCATCAGCCCAAGTCAGGTCTTTGAATGTAAATCAGCTCTCACTAGCTCAGTGCTAAACATCCTCCAACAGCTTCCACTATACTCTGAGTAGCATCCAAGTCAGGCCTTGCTGCTCTCAAGCCCGACAAGCTCCAGCCCTGCCCAGCCCCCTGCCGCTTACTACCAGGCCCTCGCTGCCCGCCCTGAGCTGTCTGCAGAGCCCGCCTCCTCACTGCTTCAGGGTCTGCTCAGATAACCTCGGGGCCTCCAGCGTACCCTGAGTAAAGAGGTCCCTCAGCCCACACCCTGCCACTGGAGCCCTTAACCCTGGTTTATTTGTCTTCATAGCACCTACAACTTCATAGCCTCATATTTTAAAACACATTTTTTTTTTTTTGTTATTTGGTTATTGTCCATATCCTTTGATAAAATGTCAGATTTGGGTTATGGGCTTTATAAAATCTTCTTTGTAACAATGGTATCCTCAGAACCATAACTGTCTGGAACGTAGCAGGTTTGCAATAAATAGGTATGAATGAAGGAGTGAGGGAATGAGCAAAACAATTTGTTTACAATAAAACAGGTTCGAAATGTTTATTTATTTATACACTCCCACACTACACATACACCTGAACGTTTATGCACATTTAGGTGGTGTGTGTGTTGGTGGGGGAGAACCTATTCTTTTGGCTCAGGAAGCCACACTCCAGGAGAAAAAAGATGCCACATGTTGGAAAAAGGAAGACATCACACAAACAAATTGCTGTTCCGTGAATGTGCAAATGAACGCTGCCCAGCGTGGAGCAGATGAAGCTCTGAATGCACAGGGACCAGACCAAGTGCAGCTGGAGCTTGAGAGCAGCAAGCCCATCCCGGCACGCCCACCCTACCAGGTCATGTTTGACCTCGAAAGCTAGTAAGACCAGCCCTCCAGCCAATGAAGGGTCAGGTACGTGAGAACTGACCTCAGCTCTCTGGGGCCTGGCCACGCCTGAGCTGCCCTCTAGGAGGTCCGTGCCCAGGGACGCACTTCCCAGTAGAAGATGCTACTTCTCTGGCCTATTTGCTGAGGCCATGGAAGCAGGTATTGAAGGGCATCAGAACACCCAAAATCTTAGCATTGGAAGTCCCAGGTTTGCCTCTGAACCTGAGCAAAATTAACAAACACCTCTGCGCCCCTGTTTTCCCACAGGTGAGTTCATGACTCAGTTTTCCTAGGACCATCCTGATGGATGCCGAGTGTCCCCGAGTAATTATTAGTCACACTTCTTTCACTTCAAAGGGCCTCAGTCCTGAAAATAAATAACGCTATCACTCTAATAGCGTTAGTAACAGTATACCCTTCACAGAGTTGGTGCATGTGATAGTGCCCAGCACAGCATCTGGCACAAGAGCCCTGGTGAACTCCATGGAAACAATAAACACAAAGCCATGCCTGCTGCTGCCTGTGTCCTGGGCTCTGGGCCCATCCCTGCCACCTAGCCCCTCTCCATTCCCTCTGGAGCCCACTGCTTCCTTCTCCCTCCTTGCTCTCCACGCCTGCCTGCGCCTGAGCTGAGCAATTTGTGGGCCACTCAGAGCCCGTGGAGAGCGTGTCACCTGCCCAGCGATGGATGCTTTCCTGTCTCGACCACACGGGTAATGAACGACTGAGGCCATTTAGGGAAGCATTCTCTTATCTCACTCTGGCAAGGGGCCCTCTCCCTCTTCTTGAGAAATGGGCAGCTGGCCCCTCTGGGAGCCGTGACCACTCTTCTCAGAGCTTTCCCCAAGATAGATGGATGGAATTTCTTCTCTGCCGGAAGAGAAATTTTGCATCCCGAGCCTCTCCCCCAGGCTTTGTCTCCACTCCCCACCAGGAGGAAGTGTAGATGGTGGAGTGTGGAAACAGATGGACATGTCCTGCAAATGCCCTGCTCCTACAGCCAAGGAGGAGCCTGCAGAGAGGCAGGGCTGGCCCTGGGTCACGGAGCTCTAGGCCTGGAACCAGGACGAGCATCCTGGCCTTCCCACTCTGTGAGAGGCCAGGTGGGAATGTGAGTAGTCAGAGGAGCACTGAGCCAGGAGTCAGCAGCAGCCACTGGGCGGGTAGGAGGGAACACTCAGGCCCTGCTCCAGCAGGGCACCCAGCAGCCTGCAGCCCTCTGCCCCATTCCAGTCAGGCCCTGCCTGCAACCCTTGATGCTGGGAGCTGCTGGACACAGCAGGGTCTGTCCTGCCTCTGCCATGTGACCATGCACAGGGCACTGCCAGATTGGAAGGAAAATATCTATATACACAGTATGTCCTGCAGTGTTAGGGATATACTTGTAATTTTTAAAAATGTGCTATTATCTGAAATGCATATTTAACTAGTCGTGCACAAGGCCTTCTCTGCTCAGTGCTCAGAGTGCAAGCAGTGTTGCCAGGGAGGTCTGCCCTCGGGGAGCAGAACCAGGGTAGGGCCTCAAAGCTTCACGAGACAACAGCAGGCAGGATCCCATGAAGTGTGGGGAAGAGGATTCTCAGAGCTCTGGGCTTGCCAGGTCTCAGGATGCTGGCCAATGTCTAGCCTAGAGCCAGGCTTCTGCTAGAGAAGCGGGGAGGGGGGGGCACAGGAGAAGGGAGGGGATGTCCCTTGGGTGCAGCACAGTGCACCCTTGCCCCTCTGCAGCTGGCCCTGTCCTCCGGGTCTTTCTGGGCAGAGCCAACGGGGACAGACAGTCCTGGCCTGACCTCAGCCATGCCACTCACGCACCACAGACTGCTGGCAAGTCACTGAACCTCTCCCAGAGCCACACGCACTCTCCATGCATAGATTGCATCAGATCAGCATACGCAGAATGCGGTATGTGTTGCATGAATAAACGGATTTGGCCTGTCATGGGACATTTTTTGGTTACTGTGCTTGTATTTCCTCAATCCGAACACCCGTGTCCTTCATTGGCTCTGCTGGTGTCTCAGCATTGTCAACTGAGTGCGCCTGTCCCCGTCCTCTCCACCCTCCTGTTAGCTGCCCCTGAGACCTGCATCTCTCCTCCCGTCTCCTGACTTCTCTGTTGTATTCCTGTCCTCTCATCTCCTGGTGCCCACATGGGTGATATCCTCTAACTGATCTTCCACTTCACTCAGTATTTTCTTCACTGCACTTAATCAACTGTTTAACTTGCCCATCAAGATTTTAATTTTAGCATGATCTATGTTAGTGTTTCTAAGTTCATGTTGTTGTAAACCAGCAGATCAAGGGGACTCGGACACCAAAGTCTAATCAGCCGAATTTATTTGGGGGTATCTGCACAGGGGCTGTCGCCACTCCACGCAAGGAGGGAGAGCAGCCCCGACTATAGCGTCTATGCCTCTTTTTTACCTCACAGACTGGCAGCTGTGCAAGCAAGCGGCTTACAGAAGCGAAACTTGGCGGTTGGCTGTAGGCAAGCGATAACAGGGTCCCTTTTATCAGTGGAAATTTTAAACTCTACAGAGCAACTGGCACTCACACCCTCAGGTTTTCCCAGTAAGGCCCCCTCGGAGTTTTCTCAGTAAGGCCCTTTCCCCCCTTAACTTGCACCATCTGCCTGGTAATTTTCCTCTACTTCAGTCCCCACTGGTCTTGCAGGTAAATCAAATCCTTGATTCTATGAGAGGCTCTGAGTCAGGTAGGGGTTTGTACTGGGAACTTAACACCAATAACTTTACTGCTTACACCCGAATTTGTATGAAAGCCATAAGGCGGTTAATTATAAGGTGCCCACAGGTGAGTCCTAGGAGGAGGAGGACTAGGGGACCGGCGAGTGCAGACACAAGTGTTTGAGCCTGCAGCCGCAACCTTGGGAGTTTCTCGGTCTCTCACAGGGTTTAGCACAGGGTTAGGTCTGATGGGTTTAGGGACTTTGAGTGTGGGCACCTTTTGGATGGTAAATAAAACTCCTGGGTCTGATCCAGAGACATATAACTGCAGACCCCAAGACCTCCCTGCTTTTTATTTCTCTCGGTGCTAATCTTTAATTAAGAGTTTTATACTGTTACAATTATTGTTGTTGGTACATGGGCTGGTTTGGTTTTGTCTGAGCCTGATACGTTTTTCAGAGTCAACCCCTTTCCATGGAGCTATAGTCTCAGAGCCCTAATATCGGCAGCAGCAATGTGGGGCCCCTCTGTAACCTGCGGCATCCACAGGACACGCACAGAACTGCTGTTTTCACAGCTCCCCCCACCACCACCCCCAGACTCTAACATCCAGAAGGCCCAGGCCTCCACACAAGGGTGAAAAGGCCACATAAATCAAACATGAAGAAGGGCTGGCCACTGGCAGCGTTCACCCCAGCAATTTCCCGTCCGTCCTCAGTCCGAGATAGAATCCAGGTGTGGGGGGTTAAGCAATGAGATCCTCCCCACCCCCCACCCTGTTATGCCTGGGGGAACTACCAGCAAAACTAGGAGGAAGACTAGGAGGATTGCCGGGACAAACGTACCTTTAACGGGTCACTTGCACGCTCCCCCCTCCATGCCCCCGGCGCCTGGCCGTCCCGTGCCCCTCACTTGTGTATGGTGGATCCAAGCCTTCCCCTCTCCTCCTGCCACTCTAACCACCACGGAAGTGGCGAGAACCACAGGGAAGGGCCCCATCCACCGGGCCCCAAGGGAGTCCAGGCCACGTCTCCTGACCCACACCCAGTCACCAGGTTCTAGGCGGTGAAGAGCGTTGAGGTCAGTGGGTGTGGGTTCTGTATCTTGCTGGGCTCCGACAACCTTTCGGAGATCTGAGCGGAGAAGTTGGTTGGCCAGTAAGGAACTGAGGAGACCATGGTTATTTATGGAGGCTAGCGCCTCTTGTCTTAGTCTGGGTAACACTGGTGGGGGAACCATACATGATTTCAAAAGGGGTAATGCCAGCTTTATAGGGGGTACAGCATGTTCACAACAAGGCAAAGGGGAGTAGGCTAGCCCAATTTTCGCCAGTCTCTAAGTGCAATTTGGTTAAGGTTTCCTTGCTAGTACTATTCATCCTCTCTACCTGTCCACAACTCTGGGGCCTATAGACACAATGTAACTTCCAAGTAAGTTTTAATGCCTCAGCTACTGCCTTTGAAATTTGGGCGGTGAACGCCGGGCCATTGTTGGACCCCAACGCTATGGGAAGACCAAATCAGGGGATAATCTCAGTGAGTAGGAGTTTCGCCACCACCTGTGCTGTCTCCTTTTTGGTAGGGAATGCTTCAGCCCATCCTGAGAAAGTATCTACCAATACTAGCAGATATTTGTACCCGTACTTGCCTGGTTTGATTTCTGTGAGGTCTAGTTCCCATTCTTCTCCAGGTTTTTGTCCTTTATGACGATGCCCAGTGAACCGTGGGGTTTTAGTCCCGTTTACCTTTATACAAGTCAAACAGCGGTTGGTGATGTCTTTGGCTTTTGCTGTTAAATTAGGGATGTAGAAATACCTTGAGACAAGCTGTTGGAGTTTAGTTGTACCCAGGTGGGTTCCTTGGTGGAGGTGTTGCAAAAGGTCACACCCAAGCGCCTCGGGGAGGAACACTTTGCGGTCCGAGGTTTTCATCCATCCGTCCTATCCTTCTGTATGGCCTATCTCCGCCCCTGCCCTCCGCTCCTCAGGAGAATAGGTTGGTTTAGGGGGCAGGAGTTTTGAAGGTAACACAGGCAAAATATCCATTTGCCCCACTGGTCTTTGGGCCGCTTCTTTGGCAGTCTGATCAGCAGATGTGTTGCCTCTGGTGATGTCTGAATCATCCTTTTGATGGCCCCGACAATGAATGATTGCCACTTCCTTAGGGAGCCAGATGGCCTCCAGAAGGGCTAAAATTTCCTCTTTGTTATTTATCTCTTTTTCTTCTAAGGTTAAGAGTCCCGTCTCCTGGTACAGGGCCCCATGTATGTGTGCTGTGGCAAACGCGTACTGGCTGTCTGTATAGATATTGACAGCCTTTCCCTTTGCCAGTCTAAGGGTGAGTCACGGCCAAGAGTTCTGCCTTCTGAGCTGAGGTGCCATGTCCCAAAGCCTGTGCCCATAGTACCTCATTTGTGGTGGTGACTGCTGCGCCTGCCATTCGTACTTCATTGCGGATGAAGCTGCTCCCATCCGTAAACAGTTGCAATTCTGCAGTCGGCAGGGGCTCATTCCAGAGGTCTGGTCTCAGACTGGACAGGGCATCCAGGACCTGCTCGCACCTATGCACTGGCAGAGTGGGGTCATCGTCCGGGAGTAGGGTGGCTGGGTTGAGGGCCGTGGTATGTAGGAGCTTACCCGTGGCGGGTCTAGCAGGAGCACCTGATAATGAGCGATGTGGGCGTCGCATCCTGATCCATCTGTCAGGAGGGCTCCATAGCAGTGCTTCCACTGTGTGCATGCCAGCAACCTATAAGTCCTGACCCAGGGTTAGTTTCTTGGCCTCCTTTACGAGAAGGGCAGTAGCTACAATGGCTCGCATGCATCCCGGCCACCCGGAGGCTACAGGGTCCAGCCATTTAGACAAATAGGCAACTGGCCGTCGCCAGGGGCCTAGTGTTTGGGTTAGGACTCCCTTCGCTATTCCCCAGACCTCAGACACAAACAGCTGGAACGCCTTTGTCACGTCCGGTAGAGCCAGCGCTGGTGCAGCGGTGAGAGCTGCTTTTAGTTTTTCGAAGGCTTGTTGTTCCTTTTCTGTCCACGCCAAGGAGGGGTCTTCAGCGGAGTCTCGGTTATTGAAAACTTCTGGGCTACTTTAACCAATTCACTGAGATTTTTCCCTTTAAACCTGTCTAATTCCTGCAACTTTCTTCTAACGTCTGGGGCCAACTGTGACACAAAGGCGACATTAATCACCCTGCCATTCTCCGGGGACTCCGGGTCTATAAGACTGTAGGGCCGGTATGCCTTAAATAATTTTTGAGGAAGGCGGCCAGACTTTCTCCAGTCCCTTGAACCAATTCACTAACCTTAGACATATTCGTGGGCTTCCTAGCAGCCCCACGGAGGCCCTGCAGCAGAGTCTGGCGATATTGGGTCAACGACCCCCTACCTTGATTGGTGTTCAGGTGCCGATCCGGTCTGTGACTCAAGAAGTGGGTCTCTATGAAGCCTGCATCGGACTCTGGCTAGCCTCCCGGTTAATCCTCTCATGCCCTTTAGACGTGAAGAGGACTTGCAGGAGCTGCTGACAGTCATCCCAAATGGGTGTAGAATACTGTCTCAAGGAGGGAAATGAGACCCTGGGGCTTCTCAGAGAAAGGGGGGGGGTTTGGGATGAATAATCATAAACTATAAGGTGGTTCAGGTACTGCCTCCGGCCCTCCCACATCACCTCCTGCCCTGTCAACTCCTTCCCCGGCAGCTTCCCCGTCGGCCCCAGATACACAGGGCGGGGGACAGAGTAAGTCGAGGAGTGGATTCTCGACCAGGGATAGGATGACTGGGTGACCCTGTCTTGCGGCTTTTCTTGTGGATTGGGTCACCTTGCGGCGGCTGCCTGTGTTCCGGCCCGAAGGTCCTGCGAACAGAAATCTTAGACGGTTTTGCCCTTGTACATTTAGCAAGGTATGATGGCCTCCCAGTAGCAATATCGATCTAGACATTGATATACGGAATCTGGTCCGGGTGGCCATCTGGAAGACCTGGATAACCATAGATCACCCGCCTGACAGCAGAAAGAAGAGGTAAGTTAAAGGAGCCTTCAGGGGGGGCCAGTTCACACCAAAAGAGGGCCACTCCTGTTCACAGAGGGTCCACAGCTGTGAGGCTGCCACAGAGGATCCCTCGCTCTCCTGCTAAAGTCAGAAAAGTTCTTTAAGAGACATCCTAGGGGAGTCTTAGCAGCTGACGGACTTTGACCCGTCCTGCAAGCAGAAACTGGCCAGCCACAAGCAGGACGAACAAACAAAAGATGACAAAGAACGAAAAGTGAAACCAACCAGACCTGGACAAACAGACGACACTTAACTAAACCAACCAGACCTGGGTCCCCACTGATGTCTCAGCGGGACCTGAGAGGCGACTCTATTGCTGCGTCCAGTGAGTCAGCCCTCTCCCGACTCTGTACAGAGATTCCCAACTTACCAGAGACGTCTCTTTCCTGGGCGCCCGTACCCTGTCCTCTAACCGTGGGGTGGAGGAACATCTCTCCGGACTTCCCCTACGGCGGACAATGGGCACTCCTTTTGGCTCTTTTGGCCCAAATTTGCACCAGCTCCCCGAACCTCTGGGCGGAGGAATGTCTCTCTGGTGGTCCCCCGCGAGGGAAGGAGCCGGGCTCCTCCGGGTTGGGTCCGGTCTTAAGCGGTTGATCTCGCTGGGGCCTCCAAATGTTGTAAACCAGCGGATCAAGGGGACTCGGACACCAAAGTCTAATCAGCCGAATTTATTTGGGGTACCTGCGCAGGGGCTGTCGCCACTCCATGCAAGGAGGGAGAGCAGCCCCGACTATTGCGTCATGCCTCTTTTATACCTTACATACAGGCAGCTGTGCAAGCAAGTGGCTTACAGAAGCGAAACTTGGCGGTTAGCTGTAGGCAAGCGATAACAGGGTCCCTTTTATCAGTGGAAATTTTAAACTCTACAGAGCAACCAGCACTCACACCCTCAGGGTTTTCCAAGTAAGGCCCTCTTGGAGTTTTCTCAGTAAGGCCCTTTCCCCCTTAACTTGCACCATCTGCCTGGTAATTTTCCTCTACTTCAATGTTTCAAATCTTCCCATTCTTGCAGCGTGATGTCTTGCTCCTCCTGGAGGGTTCATCTGCCTCTTGCTCTCTGAGCGTTGCGGTCGACCCCTCCGTGCTGCAGCATTACCGTCAGCGCTCGGTGCCCAACACTCCTGTTTCTTGGGCTGCCGAGGGTGGTTCCTAAGAGAACACATCAAACGTGCTTCATATTGCTACTGTGAGCTTGCAATAAGCCAGGACTTCCTTCTCTATGGAAACCCTACCAGACTGAAGTTTTTGTTTGCTTCTTCCTAGCGCCTCGGACTATCCCAGACCTGAGATTGACTTTTACGATCATTCTCAGCTGGGAGCTCCCAGCCCCACATGGGAGCTGTCAGTTCCAGCTCCAAACCACGCACCGCAGAGGCTCGGGACTCACCGGGGAGTGTCTCCACCGGGCATCGCAGGTGGGGCTGTTCCCTCCTCTGCTCCCTACAGCACAGCCTCTCCTACTGTCCTGCTGACCACACTGCCCTGAAGGGTCCTGCTCACCCCAGCCATCCCTACCTGTTCCTTCCCTGCACAGGCTCAAGTCCTTCCGCCCTGTCATTGTGTGGAGAGAGCCCAAAGCCTTCACACAGGTGGCTTCCTCCTTCCTCCTTCCTCCTCTCGCCTCCTTTCCTTCCCCCTTCCTCCCCCACCCATGAGTTGGTTTGCCCACAGTTCATTTCCCGCCCCTCAGCTCCGTGAAGCCCTCTCAGTGGCAGGCCTTGCCCTGGACACTGGAGAAACAGTGGTAAGTCACAGTCCCGCTCTGAACAGCTGCAGTCCATGGGAAAGCCAGGCCTGTGAACAGACAATTCCCATGAATTTGTCATAAATGTCTGCAAGAGGAGCACAGAGGCAGGAGTGGCCACCCAGAGTCTGGGGGGGATGCTTGAGCTGGGCTGAAGTGGTCAGTGAGGCCTGGCATGGGAGGGCAGGAGGAGGCCCCGCAGCACCCAGGAGGCTAGAACAGGCAGCACCAGTAGCAGAGGAGGGACTGGATAGCACAAGGTCTCACACATCAGCCCAGGAGGGTGAAGTTGGGCCCGAGAGTGATGTGGGCCACTGCAGATCAAATGGGGTCTCAGCAAGGTCAGTTCAGTGCAAGTGGTGGATGCCCCAGAGGAGGGGGCCTGCGGAGGCTGTGGGGCTGGTCCTGGGGTGCAGTGAGGGCCAAACACAGGCAGTGGGGAAGGAAACAAGAGGGTAAACTGAGGTCATCACAGAGCAGCAGAATCTGTAGGACTTGGCCACCATAGATGAAGCAGAGGCGACAGGAGAAGTTGAGGATGGCCCTTGGGACCTGGCCGTCACTGGGTGGGTGGATGTCAGGAGAGGCCCAGGAACGACTTTTAGGCAGCAACACCAGTGGAGGAAGACTTCAAGCCACCACCAGGCCAACCTGCTCCTGCTCCCTGGTGGCCACCTTCCGCCCCTCCCCGCAGCCTGAGAAGGAAACAGAGCCGCTCCCCTGCAGGACCCTGGGAGGGAGCCGGAGGCAGGAGGAAAGGCTCCTCCATTATTAATTGCTCCTGGAGACTCCAGCGCCTCCAAAGCCAATTGTATTATTTAAAACTGGCTTAAAATTGGCCCAGAGTAGAGAGCTGTGTCTCTTGTTAAGTGTTAGCCCCCTGCCCCTGTGGCATCTCCCGTTTCCTTAGAAGAGACACGGCTCTTCCAGCTGAGAATCGGTCGCGCCTTTGCTGCTCAGAGGCTGGTGCCCAGCCCCACACAAACCACCCCCTTCCCCAGCCCGGCTGCCAAATGGGTCCACCCCTCATCCCTCTTAACTGCCCTGTTCATGGAGAGCAGAGTATGCTCACTTCCAGTGGTATCTGGGGGAGAAATACGAGTCATTTGAGTTCTTTGGCAGAATCATCCTGAGTTAGACAGTCTTGCAGCTCTCATGGGCGTCTCTGGGTGTCTGGACCCTGAGGGGCCTGAAGTCCCAGCCTCAGGGAAGAAGGCAGGCCAGAGCCAGGGAACTGGTTGCTATGGAGATTTTTTCCTGGCACTGGTAGTTGGGGCTGGCAGTTGGAGCTAAGCTTGGAGGATTTCCCCATGAGAGAAAGAAAGCTCAGGCACAGACACATACATGCCAGGGGAGTCTGACCTTTACCTGGGGGCTGGGGAGGACAGACATGACAGAGTATACCACCGTGCAGGGAGAGGCACAGGCAGGTGACAGCCACTGGTGTGTGCCACACACTGAGATCTGAGCGCTGCATGTTTATTCCATTTGGCCCCCACTGTCCCCTGGGAAGGAGGTGTCACTAGTCCCCCTCCTTATAGATGAGGACATTGAGATTTGAGGGACTTACCAAGAACCTCAGATCAGTACATGCCCGGGCCAGGCTTGGAGCCCAGGTTCCTCTGACTGAAATCCGTGCTCATCCTCGTGGTGCAGGATCCGCCCGAATCACCCACGACCCAGCTCTCTGGGAGATGGAGGCCACAGGGGGCCCAAGCAAGTCAAGCAAAGAGACACCCTCTTTGAAACTGTGCTCCTGTCCCAACAGCCACAGCCGCCCACGTGGTATCCCTGGCTTGCAGGTCCTGGCTGTGGTCCCCACAGCTTCCCTAAGACACCTCCTGTTCCTCTCCCTCCACCCCCGCCCCACAGCATTCACTGCCCAGCCTCGGGGGTCTTTCGCTCTCATTTGCCTTCAGCCCTGGCCTGGCTGCCTCTCTGCAGAGCCCGCCTGCCCCTGGTCACTAGAGACCTTCCCAAGCCCACCTCCAGGAATCTTCCCTGGACACCAAGCCCACAGTGCTCTGGCTTTCAGGGGAGAGCTCCATATGTTCAATCTTTTTTGAGAGTCCCTGCTAAGGACACTCAGCGTGAGGAGGCCAGGTGCTCACATGGCAAGGATCCAGCACAGTGGGGTTGTATAGCCCAGGGTAGCTCTGACACAAAAGCCACTGAAGCATCTGGGCAGCCACTGCTGTGTACTGAGGGCCCCTCATCCCAACGCAGAGCCTGCTGCACAGGAGGCCTGGACTGCCCAAGAGTCGGGGCCACAGGCTCCAGGGCCTAGTTGAAACGTTTAAGGCAACTGGTGCCCACAGAGTAACAGGACAATGATAAATAAGTCACTAGTACTATTTTTCTAGACAACAGATGAGCTGCCCTGGGATGCCCAAGCTGAGAGGGTCCTGGAACTGCCCCGGAGGAGAACAAAGATAAAACTCCTTTCAGGGGTGTGGTTGAGAAGCGGTTGTCTCATCCATGGAGTTCAACTTCCCATCAGGGAAGGACTTGGGATTTGAGAACCCACATTTCAAGGGACAGAAACATAGGCTCCAGCAGAGCCGTCAATTCAGAAAGCACAGGTGACAGTAGGTCAGGATCGGCGCTGCGCACCGTGCTCTGCATGGCGTCTTTCTGTCACAGTGCGGGGCAAGACCGCGGCCAAGTTGCGGTGAGCACAGGGCGCCGGCCACTGCACACGCATCAGTGAGACACTGCCTCGTAGGATTTGGGTCTCTGGGTTTCAGAAATAAACCTGTGCCTGTACCAGACCCAAGAGGAAATCCTCGAGGGAGTTCAGATCCGGGGAGCTTCCAGCTCCTCCACACAGCCACCCGCCCAATCCAGTCTGGCACGGTGCCGTCTTACAGCCCCTGCGGCCCCTGCCCCCTGCCACGCTGTGTGGCCCTCCACCCTGCTGGGGACACCCTGGGCAGCCTCTCCCTAGCCTGTCAGGTGGAGGGTAGTGATGGGTCACTCAAAGCAAACAGATAGCTATGTTTCTACAATTAATGGTCACATTGTAGCCCAGTCCAAGGGGGAATTGATTTTCTTAATATCAAGTCATAAGAAGGACAAGGGTAGATCTGGTCTCAGAGTGACTATATCCAGGGCTTGATTCAGGCATCTTTCTCTCCTTCCCTCCCTCCCTGTCTCCCTCTCTCCCTCTTTCTCTCCTCCTCTCTCTCTCTCTCTCTCTCTGTCTTTCTCTCTCTCTCTCTCTCTCTCTCTCTCTCTCTCTCTCTCTCTCACACACACACACACACACACACACACACACACACACACACAGCTTCCCGCCCCATGTTCACCAGCTTTTGTCCTGCGGGGCTGCACCCTGGCAGCACATCCTTACATGCCCAGAGCAGAGAAGGCTCCTCCCCAGCAGCTCTGGCTAGAAAACACCAAGGCTGGGCCCACAGTGGGCCCAGCTGGCTCACCCGTCTCTGGATGGGTCAGAATAGCCAGGGGGAGCATGGGGCTCTGGGGCGGGTGGGTGCTGCCATGTGTTCCCCACGGCAGCATGGAGCGCCTGGTCAGCAGCCCCCCACCCCGAGCCATGTGGCTGGCAGGGGGAGAGACCCTTCCTCCAGAGGACGGGGTGGTGTCCAGCCAGCCCCAGTGAGAAGCATGTGCTACGAGCACCTGCTCACAGTAAAGTTGATTCTGACTGACAGGGAGCCACCCACAGGAGACCCCCACTGGGCTGCTTTTAGAGCCCCTTGGTTCACTTTAAAGAACTTCTGCGGTCTTCAAAAAGCAGAATCGTACTCCGGTAGAACTTAGTGGAATAGACGGTTTTCCTCACACTGTTCTTAAAAAGTGGATTAGACTGTTTTGTCTCCGGTGCCACCTCAAGCCGGGGCCCTGGTCCTGTCTGTTCCTGCTTATTCTGGGGACACTGAACACTCTGTCCTGTGTCATACTATGTAAGGGTGGAGAATTTAGCAAATGAAACTACAATTAAATTTGAATTTCAGGCAAATAGCAAATATTAATAGCATTTTAGTATAAGTATGTCCCGTGCAGTATTTGAGACATACTTATACAAAAAATTACTTGTTGTTTGTCTGCAGTGCAGATTAACTGGACGTCTGAGCTTTACCTGGCAGCCGCCCCTGAGCCCTGCCGCTCCACCCGGGACTCAAAGCCTGGCATGCTGTTTCTCTGTCAGTGACACGTCAGTGGAAAACGAAATGCTCTGTTTCAGAATTTTCTATATTCCAATCCTCTTGCAAAACGGTGCTTTGCTTTAAAAGCATACTTATTAAAAAGACCAGAATCTTTGCTTCTGAATATTTTATATTCACCAAAGAAAGCACAGTGTAATTCAAACAAGTTATAAAAAGTACTGTCTCAGTTATTCCAAAAAACAGTAACAAAGTAACAAACAACCAAATTCAAAAATGAGCAAAGGACTTGAGGAGACATTTCTCCCAAGAAGATAGACCAATGGCCAATAAGCACATGAAAAGATGTTCAGCATCACTTGCCGTTAAGGAAATGCAAATCAAAACCACAGGATACTACCTCACGCCCATTAGGATGGCTACTATCAAAAAGCAATAAGGAAAAATACTAACAGAAAATAATAAGTGTTGCCAGGATGTGGAGAAACCGGAATCCTGCGCACTGCTAGCGAGGATATAAAATCGTACAGCCACTGTGGAAAACACTGTGCGGGTTCCTCAAAAAACTAAACATAAAATTACCATACGATCCAGCAATTCCATTCCTCGGTATATACACAAAAATTGAAAGCAGAGACCCAAACAGATGACGGTGTGCCCATGTTTATAGCAGCTTTATTCACAATAGCCAAAAGGTAGAAGCAGCCCGAGCGTCCGTGGATGGATGAATGGATAAGCACATAGGGAATATTGTTCATCCCTCAAAACAAAGGGAACTGTGACACACACCACATGACGGATGAACCTTGAGGACATTATGCTAAGTGAAAGAAGCCAGTCAGGAAGGGGCAAGTACTATAAGGTTCCAACTATAAGAGGAACCTGGAGTAGACAAATTCACAAGTGCAGAAAGTAGAGCAGCGGTCATCAGGGCACGGGAGATGGCAGAACAGGGAGTTAGCGTTCAGTGTTTAATGGGAGCAGAGCTTCCCATTTTTATTAAATGAAAGAGTTCCTGGAGAAGGATATCGGTGATGGTTGCACAATAATGTGCATGCACTTACTGCCCCTGAACCATTTAAAAATGATTAAAATGGTAAATTTTATGTTATGTAAGTTTTCCCACAATAAGAAATTTGAAGAGGACTATTTTCTGTATTCCCATGCCCTTGAACAATTTCAGTGCAAATATTTACATCCTCTGAAAAGCTGGCCACAGACGTAAACCCCTTTCTGCTTAGTCATGATTCTCCCACGCGAGCCCTCACCTGTGCACTCAGTTTACAAAGCATGTCCGTGTCCGTCTATTGATATGCTGCTTGATGAACACGCAAGTCACTGCTCAGCAAAATAATTTAATGACGACAACGTCTCCTCGGGCAGCCCTCGCAGAGCGTGGTGTCGGGGAGACTGGGCAACCGCCCACCACGCCTGTCCCACTGAGACACAAGGGCTCCGCCCTGCTCCCACACCATAGGGACGAGCTGTCCACAGCAGGGTGTGTGCACAGGCAGAGCCAGGGCAGCAAGAGAGCTAGAAACCATTTCTGACGGGGCCTAGGAAAGGAAAGCTAAGCTCAGCATGACTCGGGAGGAGGGACCTTGTGGCCTTGGAGCATCTGAACAGTTGCCATGAGGAAGTTGATTCCATTCTTCCTCCATTTCTTTAAAGGACAAATTGGTGCCTCTCCTGCCCCCCCCCATTGTTTTGAGTTGTAAGAACTGCTACCAATTAAGGTGTGTGAAGAAAATACGCTTCTTCGTGAGTAATGAGCCCAAAGGGATGGCAACGCTCAGGGCTGCATGCTAGAGAGGGGTTCTTCTTGCTTTGGATGAGAGTCTGGGGTAGAAATCTTCTCTGTCCCTTCTGAATCATAGATTCTAGGACATGATTCACTGAATGCCTGCTATGCTTTCTAGCATCACGTGGTGAGTTCATCTGTTTGGTCAGGCAGCCAAAGTGAAGGCACGTGGCTCCCATTTCTTTGTTCTAGTCCCACAGCTCCTAGGACAGAGCCATGCAGTATACACAGGTCACTGGTCCCCACTAACCACTCTCCTAGCAACCAAAAAGTATTTACTGAGCCACCATCTGTGCCCAGCAGTGTGCGAGATGCTCTGCTAAGCAGGCAGGCAGGACACAATCCCACCCCTAGAGAAACTGGCATCCACAGAGGAAACTCTTAGGGAAGACATTGGCGCATAGTTTGTGCTCAACGACTTTGTCTTAGTTAGATTAATTCTACAGTATAGGATTAGTTGTATAGGATAACCATTAGGCCCAAATTCTAGGAGGTTCTCAACAAAGGCACAGGAATCCCATTTGAGGTATATTAGTCAGGGTAGGATTTGAGGAAGAAGAGGGACTCGCCCCCAGCCTGGAGAAACAGGAAGGAAAGGACTGAGTAAACCCTGGGTGAGCACCGTGAGAGGTGAGGCAGAACATGACAGGAACCACCAAGTACCACGCGCTGGGCACAGAGCTAAGTCCTTTACGCATCATGTCATCTAGTCTTGATGTACCCCATGAAATAGGTGTCAATACTCATTGTGTCGTTAGGAAACTGAGGCCTGAAGAGGTGTGGGACTTGCCGACACCACACAGCTGGCAAGGGGGTGGGCTCGGATTTAAGCCCACATCTAATTCCAAAGCCCTGGATGGAAACCACTACACAGTTGGCCCTCCTGGGCTGGGGGCAAGGAAGAAGGGTCTGTGAGAGGAAAGGCAGCTTGGGAGAAGAGTGGGAGGGCGAGGTTTAGGAGGGACTGTGGTCTTCAGCTGGGCTGTGGGAGCCTGGCAGAAGGGCTGACACAGTCAGCAGCAGGAATGGCCGCAGGGTCCTGAGCAGGGAGCCTGGTCGAGCTATGGCTGACCCCACAGGAAACCTCCTTGCTGCCGGGCTGGCCTCCCTGGTGTCCCAGAGTGCCTCTCCATGTCAGAGCCGGAACATGCCGGAATGGACAATGGCAGGCAGGCTGTTTCTCCCCCTCCAACAATAGATGACACAAGCACTTGTCAGTCCTCCCTAGGGGTGATTGATTGGGGGAAAATCCCACAGCTTTCAGCAGTGGTTCTGTTTGCACAGTCTGACAATTTCAGGAAGCATGAGAGGCTTTACTCATCAGTCCCCAAACCAATCTGCCTTACCCACAGCTTCATCCATCACCATCCTGCCCACTGCTGGGGAGGCGGGAACAGGGAGGATGGAGCTCGTCCTCCATCCCTGCTCTCGGACAGAGCTCTCCTACAGCCCTCCCGGGTGCTCCAAACAGACGCAGCAAAGTCACTGGTTCTGGCGGAAGGACGAGGAGGCAGAATTGACTGGGCCATTCCAAAAAGCTTCAGAGATGAGGAGCCCTGTGGGCCCTGGAGCTGGCTCATCTGGTTTTAATCCAGGCTCTGTGGGTTTGGCACAATTGCCTCACCTCTCTGAGCCCCACCTGGGCTCCAGGACACCATCAGCATGATTATCAGGTTGGAAAGGATTGCGGGGTCGCTGGGGCAGGACCCATATCCTGGTCCCCAGTGCAGCCCCCCAAGGGATCTACAGGTGCAGCATGCCACTTCAGGGCAGGACAGTGGAGGTGGGCCAGAGGGCCAGGGGCACCAAGATGTGAGACGGGGGCAGGTGCACACGCCACATGCACACACAGACACGCAGCACCCTCGTCTAACACACGCCCGCCATTAGCACCCATGACCACGTGTGCACGAGCACAGCCTGTGTGCACAATGGGCTCCCTGTATGGGAAAGCTCACATTCCTCCTCCTGATGTATAAACCTGTCACGGTGACAGCTCTCAGGACGCCCTGTCCCATCAGCCCACATCTCCTTTGTCAGTGTCTGCGCTGCTTAGATTGATGCCCTCTCCTTCATGCTGTCTTTCTTTTATATATCGGTAAATGCCACCATGTCCGCAAAAGAGCAATAAAGCTCCTGGCTCCGGTCCGGGTGTGAGTGACGGTGCATACGCTGAGAGTGCGACGTGTACGTGAGTGTGGGTGTACCCGCGAGTGTGCGTCTGTGAGTGTGCGCTGTGTGTATGTGCATAAGCACGTTTGTGTGTGAGTGTGTGTGTCTCTGTGTGTATCTGTGGGGTGTGAGTGTGCATAAGTTTGCGTGTGTGAGCATATCTATGTGAGTGTCTATGTGTGTCTGTGTGTTGTGTGTCTGTGCGTGTGTCTGTATCTGTGGGTATATGTGTCTGTGTATGTGTGTCTGTTTGTGTCTGTGTGTTGGTGTGTGTGTCTGTGGGTGCCTGTGGGTGTGTGTGTCTGTGTGTTTTGTGTGTGTCTTTGTGTGAGTGTGTCTTGTGTGTGTCTTTGTGTGTGTATGTATGTTGGTGTGTGTCTGTGTCTGTGGGTGTGTGTGTCTGTGTGTTTCCGTATGTGTGTTGGTGTGTGTGTCTGTGGGTGTCCGTGGGTGTGTGTGTCTGTGTGTGCCTGTGTGTCGGTGTGTGTCTGTGGGTGTATGTGTATGTGTCTGTGTGTAAGCGTGTCTCTGGTGCACACGCTCACAGACTCAGTCCCATGTGGCCACGCCCTGCCCTGGTGGGGGCTGAACTGGGCACGCGCTCCTGGAACAGACTGGGGAGGCGGTGTGCTGGAGAGACAGGCTGGGGTGTGGCGCGGACTCAGCCTGGGTGGGAAGGCGGGTGGGCGGAGAGGTTTTATTGCAAACAGAGAGGAAGGCGAGTGTGAACCAAGGAAGTGCTCGCATGGAACTGACACAGGCACAAGCCACCGCTGCAGCCTTGAGGAGCCAGAGGGGAACATCACTGGCCAGAGGAAGGCTGTCAGCCGCACGTGTCCCCAGCGCATGTGGGTCTAGCAGGGCTCTGCTCAGACCGTGCAGGCTCTTAGAGGGACAGGCTCCCTCCTGCAGATGGAGCAACGACCCTCTCCAGCCCATCAGGCCCCTACCGAGGCGGATCTTGGTCTCAGGGAAGCAGGATAAACCACCTGCCAAAGGGGCCCAGCTCTGAGGCTTTGCTATGTCTGATTTGTTCTCCCAAACATCTGCTCCCCTCCCGCGCCTATAACCGGCTCGTCAGCCATCATGCCACGGCTGCGTGAAAATGCCCCTTGGAAAGTGAGGTTTCATCTGCATGTGGGCAGGACCAATAGATCTGTTAGAAAGATACGTATCCTAAAAATGTGCCTGTTGTTAACATGGTTGTAGACAGACAGACTGACAGAGACAGACGATTGATAGATGCACAGATAGATGGCAGGTGGATGATAGGTAGATAGACTGATAACTGGTTTTGGAGAATAGGTATCTTAACAGAGAAAGAAATACCTAGTAATAAGATAAATACAAACATAAAAAATGAGTGAAAAATGGGCAGGAAAATTAGTATAAGATAGATTGTTTTAATTCAGTGGAAATAACTACCTGGTGTTGGCCAACTGGCACAGGCCGCAGCAGATGTACCCTGTCTCATTTAATCCACACACAAGCCCAGGAGGAGATACTTCTGTTATCCTATGACTCATCCAAGGAAACCGAGGCACAGAGAGGTTAAGTGATTCCCTCCAAATCACACAGCCTATGAAAAAGAGAGATAGGATCTGAGTCCAGGTCTGTCTGAATGAAAAGTCAAAGTTCTTAACCACTGTGCTGTGCTCCCCGTCCCTGGGCTGGGCGCAGGGGGATGGGAGATGGGAAACCATGCAAGCCGGAGAAGCGCCACTGTGTCACACGGGCCTTGCTCGTCCAACCCTCCCTCCCATCTCAGTCCTCTGAATTGAACCAACAGCTCTGCAGAAACCTTCCAACTCTGTGCCCGACAGAGACAGACTCTGATGCTGCCTAAACCCTGAGCTGGGCAAGGCGGGAGAGAGACGGTTATCCCCACCCACAGCGCCTGCAGGTCTTCTTGCTACAGTGGCTCTTCTCCACTCTCTCGCCTTCCCTTCGATCTCTGCTCGCTTCCTGGCTCCGGAGAGGAACCATCGCTGCTCTCAGTGGAGCTGGTTGCTCTTGCTGTGACAGATTCCAAGGACAGGCCATGCCAGAGAGACAGGCAGGGAAGCGCAGGCATCCAGTCACTCCTCAGTGAGAGGTTCTTGGGCTGACTCTTGGCTGGCCTCCTCTCCAGTCAGCGTCCTGAAGAAGTCCCTAAAGAGGTCACCGGAGATACAGAGTGGCAAACGTCGGCTTTGTTCTGTTCAGCGGCTGCCAGGGGAGGCCTGGGACCTGCTCTCCATGCCTGGGCGGGCCAGGCCATTTCCCATCCTCTCCTGAGGCAGAATTCAGACTTTAAAAGGCACCCCAGCTCTTTCAAATGCAAATGAATTTCCTGTTCCTGGACCCAAGAGTGTTTTATTTTCCCTTAAACCTCAGCTGAGATTATAGATCAAAAAACCTTTGGAAGATAAAAGCTGGAAGGAAGCCTAAGTCTTGGCATATCATTCAACTTTTTAGGTACGTAACTGGAAAAACGGAGCCCCAGAAAGGTGAAGAGGTGTCTTCCTGAAGGTAACTCCGCCAAGCAGTGTGTCCTGGAAGACAGTGTGGCCCCACCCGGCAGGGAGACTTTACCCTCTTGGGGGCCTTGCCATTCGGTCCGGCCTGGGCTGTTTGTGCAAGGGTTCATAACTTATTTTAAGATGAGCTTTAAAAAATCATAAAGAGGGAAGTAAATCTTCCTCAAACCCAACACATAAAGCAATTTGCAGCCTCTCCCTGGATCATCTGCTGATGCTGGCCGACCTTGGCATGTTACTGAGAGCCACATGGCCATCCCTCCCCAAGCCTGCCCTGGGACACTCCTTGTGGAAGGGCCAAGTGAGCTTCTGCACACTCAGAGCTGCAGGCATCCGGCAGGTACACACCCGGCCCCTGCTGGCGTGAGCTGCATTGCTGCTGCTAGGAATGTCAGCATAAATTTGAGTTCCAAATTGCTAGGGTGTGCAGTTTGAGATTTTTGTCCTTTGGCCTTAGAAATCATCATGGCTGTTGACAACAATTTAGTACACAACAGTTACCAAGAGGGGTTCTGGGGAAATAATATTGAGGCTTTACTGTGCCACACAGGGTCAGAAACAGGCAGGCAGGGCTTCTAGGAACAGAGTGGGACAGGGACTCAGGAGACTGCACGGTGCTCTGCCATTTAGCTTTCCTGATGACCCTTTGAAGCGGGTACCACTGTTCTGTTTCACAGATGAGAAAACTGAGGCTTAAAAAAAAAGAAGTAACTTGCCCAAGGATGCACACATCACGACAGCGACTCTGCCTCTGCAGCGGCCTGACTAGTTCCAGTGGCTCCCACCTGCTCTTTGGGGCACCCAGAGGGAGGGGCCGTGCAGTGCCATGGTTAAGACCACACATTCCAGAGCAAGACTGGCTAGATTTGAATTGTGCCCTGCCACTCTGTGTTGTGTGTCCTTGGGCCATGCCTCTGTGCCTAGGTTTCCTCATCCCTAAAATGGGAGTAATAAAGTGCCTGCGCTATAGGGCTGTCATAATCACCATGTATTGAAAAGCACACTTGGCGCTGAGTAAGCTCTGTACAAGCTCTATACAAGGCTTACTCTATACTGAGTAAGCCATTGCTAACATTCTCTCTGCGTGTCTTCTCCTTACGGCAATGTCACTGTAATCAGACTCTCAGTGGCAAGACCTCTGCTGCCCCCAGGCAACTGAGTCTACAGCAAGTTAGCTTATCTGCTGAAAGAAGGGATATGAGCCTAGAAAGCAGGGGATGCTGCTCAGGGCAGGAGCCACACATGGTGATAGGCAGGAAGTCCCCCCAGAATTAATTGCTCCCCACCATGTCACTGCTGGTGACAAGTTCGCAATTACTGACTCCCTAGGAAGAAAACTATCCCATCCTCCCCCAGTCCCCACAGCCTCCAGGGCCTGACATTAGTAGGTCTGGGAAGCAGCACCTGCCAGTTCAAAGGATAAAATGACCAGAGGGTAAGGGGACTCTGGGCCTGGCTTTTCTTACCAGTTTCAGTTAGTGACAGAGATGGGTCATGTCTTGCATCCTTCCAGCAGGCTCTCTAATTGGGATGGAGGCTGAGGGGGTCTGGATGGAAAGGATGGCATTTATTGCCGAGGACAGGTCCGGAAGGTAATCTTACCCAGCTTCAGACTTTTGCTTCAATGTGCATAAGAGCAGATCTGGGAAAAGGACCAGAATAAAAATTGGGTCCTTTGCTGGACTTCCTGAAGGCAGGGACAGTCCCTGGACAGGCCCAAACAGTCAGCTTTACTTTAGTTGTTTGCATCTGAGCTCAGCTTGTGTCAGTGTTGCAGAGAATCCAGGGGAGAGCCCTATCACACACTGCAGTGGAACAAGTTTCATTGTATCCACAGAAGTCCTTTGTGAACTCTTTCATCCAGGTGTCCGGGATCCCAGCACTGCCAGTGCTCCCACTGGTCCTCTGTGTCAGCAGAAGCCTCGGGCCATGTGAATTCTGCCTATGTCCTTTCCAGCTTTGCAGCATCAGCCCCAACTCAACCAAGAGCACAGGTGAGTAAAGGTGATGATCTCTGGTCTTAAAGTCACAAACCTGAGATTATAGACCTGCAGATGTTCTTCGACTTAATGATGGGGTCATGTCCCCATAAACGCATCGTAATCATAAGCTGAAAGCGCATTATATATACCTAACCTACAGAACATCACAGCTCAGCCCAGCCTACCTAAACTGCTCAGAACACTAACATTAGCCTACAGTTGGGCAAAATCATCTAACACAAAGCTTACTTTATAAAAGGTTGACCATCTCATGTAGTTTATTGAGTACTGACTGCACTGAAAGTGAAAGAATGGCTGTGTGGGTGCTGGAACTACAGTTTCTACTGAATGTGTTCTGCTTTTGCACCATCGTAGTTGAAAAATTATAAGTCAAACCATCATAAGTCGGGAACTGTTTGTAGTTCTGTCACTGACCAGGGGTGGCCTTGAAGAGTCACTGCTCCTCTCTGGGCCTCAGTTTTTGCATCTGCCCAGTGGGCACTGGAGGTGGAGCTACAGCCTCCCTAAGCTCCCTTGAGTCCCCCCTCTGGACCTGACTGCACCCACTGTGTTATCCATTCTCTCAGTGCCCTCGCCCCCAGCCCTGCCTGAGCTGAGTGAGCAGCTCTTCCTCCGTGTTCTCTGGGCTTACACCTCTGGTCCCACGTTGAAGCTGCCGCCTCCTCTCTCACTCAGAGCTCCCTGCAGCAGACACTGTGTCTTTCACACCTTTTTCTCCCCCGTGCTTGGCATGCTGTAGGTGGTCCATAAATGACCATGAACAAGGAGAGAGACAGGCCTCTGATGCCCCAGCATCAGGTGGCCAGAGACTGCACCTGGGAATGGGAACAGGGCCAGGCAAGAGAGGCCCTGAGAGGCTCACACCAGGCTGCCGCTTTTGAGGTGCTCGCATCTATTTGGGGAGCTGGAGCTTAGGCAGCAAGGGATGGCTGCACAGCCCAGGCAGCAGACACCACGCGCTGCAGAACAGCGGAGGCGGCGAGGCCACGGCGTGCAGCATCTGCAAGCTGGTAATCCAACCACAAGCTGTGAGCCCAGTGGCTTCAAGAATGAGGACTGTATTTACTCTGAGTCCTCACTTGTTGAACTAAAAGGATGGATACATGTCCCCAGCTCTGGAAAATGGGAGGGGTCCCAGCAGCAAGGTTGGGGAGGAGTCCAGACTGAGATGCCAAGAAACAGTTCTACTTCATTTACCAAAGACCGCAGCCTGGGCAACCAGTGTCGCGCCCGCCTCGCCAGCAAGGAAGACGCGGCAACAGGAGTCCTTCTGACAGTGCTTTATTGGGGTTCCCACTAAAGTTACATACTGCGGAAGACCCAGAATGAGGAAGAACACTCTCTTATATACTCTTGGCAA
>CAUYRT010048146.1:0-10652 GCA_963574885.1 Lepilemur ruficaudatus
ATCATCAGTGAGAAGATGAATGGAAAAGTATGGGACCTTTCCCCCGAGGCTGACAAAGTCCGTACCATGCTGGTTAGGAAGATCCAAGAAGAGTCACTGGGCCCTGGTCCTCAGCATCCTTGGGATCATTCTGGTCATCATTGGCTCGGTGGTCAGCGCCCGAAACGCCCGAAAGTTTTCCTAGGACTGGAGGCCACATCAAGGCTGCTGGTGGCTGCCCAGGCCTGCGACCCTTGTGCTCCACCTTCCGTGCCTGGCCCTGCCCTGTCCCCACCCCTTTGTGTAGCGGTTCATACTCACACACCTGTCCCCATGGGGGTCAATAAAGCACACCTGTTCCTGAAAAAAAAAAAAAGCAATTTTATACATGGAAATTCCTGCAGGGGACAGAGAACAATGCATAATAAAGAACCGCAGCAGTTTGAGGCACTGTTAGTGTATTTGAGGCTACTGATCGCCCCTGCTGCTAATTTTTGGCATGTGTGAAAATATTTGATAAATTGAGGAATGGGCCATAGAAATCTATTTGTAAGATGTTTCCTTGTGACATATATATATATATATATGTATATGTATATATATATATATACACACAGAGAGAGAGAGAGAGAGAGAGAGAGAGAGAGAGAGAGAGAAATACTCAGATATGTATGAAAATATCAAGGCAGTTGTTGCATGGCCCTTAAGAGTTAACGCACACCACATTGGGTAGAGTGAAGATTTATCCTAAGAAAAAAGCACATGGATTGCTAAGTTGGATTCAGAAGGGAGAACAACTACCACAGCAGCAACAACAAAAAGCAGCCTTGATCCAAAAAGAACAATGGATGTCTCTGCATCACAAGTGACTCTTGTCTGAGTCTGAATCTGTATAAGTCTCCATCAGGTATGTGATGCCAGGTCCCTGAAAAACTCAAGCAAAATCTGGAAACTCAACTTAAACATCTGTCCATGGACTACAATTCAGCAATTAAAATGAGTCAATTACGTCTATATTCATCAACACAGACCTTTACAAAACAGCATGTTAGTATGTTGAGTGAAATTAAAGCTAATTACAGAAAGATAAATATGATAATATTTGTATAAAATTTTTTAAATCTCCAACATGTTGTTTATAAATTGAAGTTTTAACATTTGACTGGCAAATTACAAATTAGATTCACCCTAATAGCTGTCTCTCGGAAAGGAGGGTTGATAAGAAATGACTAAGCAGCCACTGAGCAGTGGGCTTCAACTTTATTAACAACAATGTATGAAGCAAATATTATAAAATGTTAATACCCGTTAATTACAAATGACAAGTACACAGATGGTTGTTAAATTATTCCCTTTTTGCTTCTGTATCTTTCAATAGTTGCTTTTTCAAAGAATCGAAACATACCTCTTTAATACATTCCCCTTGAGAGCCAAGCACCACTGCACTGCGACACTTGTTTCAACAGAAACTCAGGATCAGGGAGATGTTCCTCCTCCTGCCATCGTCTACACAGCATTGGGCACCCTGAGGTTCAGAGCAGTCCCTGGCAGGGACCCTCAGTGACTGGAAGTGTGAGAAACACACCATGGAATCCAAAGTCTTCTAAGACTATGTCTGACTCTCCATTAAGAAGCCCAGAAATATTTCTGGGCAATTTTGAAGTACCTTGGGTTCCTGTTTTGACTGTATCATACATCATGATATTTTCTAGACTCTTCCTTTTGTAGAATCTATAGAAAAATTGGTAAAGATGGGTCCAGCCCAACCTACGGGTCAGATCCTTGGCAAACTCTAAGTAAATTCTTCTAAGTAGTAATCGTTAACAATACCCATATTTCCCTAATTCTGAACCCAAACTGTCTTTTCAGGCAGAATTTGCATGTTGAGAAAATAAATCCCTTAGGTTTTTATTAAGATTTTTTGTGGAAAATTGGTTTGCAGGATGAAAATTCTTATTTTGAATGGTTAAGATGTGTCCCTACCAATAATACGGATGCATGTGAGCATGTCATCTTCTTTTTGAAGAGTGTCAACTCTCTCCATTGTCAATTTTGTTAACCTGGCTAATTTTGACTTTCTCTTCAAGGCTTATGTGATCAGCTCTAGAAAGCTCCACCTTCTACCATTCCCCAGGTTTGGATAAAACACCCAGAACACCCTTTGCATGTCTTCCTCTTAATATTTATTATTAACAGATGGCTCATGTTTTCTGTTGGCAATGAATGCATAAACAAAAAGAAAAGCTTTTAATTTTGAATGTTAATGGATTTTCCCAAAAGTTGACAGTCCTATAGTATACCTGTTGATTTTATTGCATTGTCTTTCAACTTTATGTAGAGTTATAGGAAACCCACATCCCATAATATGTTGAGTAGATACAGCTATAGAAAGTCTGGCCTGCTGACACTCCTATGTCAGGGAGCAATCCACACTCTGTTGCACAGTAGCTATGGCTGACAGGCCCAGGGTGGGCAGCTGACAAAAACACAACCCATTCTTAGCTTGATCTCTGGTCTAGGGCCAGAACTGACACCAATAGTTAGTATTTCTTTAGAACTAACTGTGTACTGTGTACTAGACTAAGCACTTCCCGTACATTATCTGATTTATTCCTCACAAGACTCCAACAGGAGTAAAAACTATAATTATCCCTATGTGACTACAAGAAAATTGAGATACTGAGAGTTTAGCAACTTGTTTAAGGTCACAGGTTTTTTAAATGTTGGAGCTAGATTTTCATCTGAGGTCTGTGGGACTCCAAAGTGAAATCCTTATGGCCTGGTGTGAAAAAGATGAGTCTTGACATCAAATTCCTCTTTCACAAATGTGGAATTGGCAACATGGAGAGATCATAGTTGTTATAATAGTTTCAGAATCTGAGAGGATGCCTTGAGGTAAAGCCACATCCAGTGAAGCCATGAGAAATTGGGAAAAGTAGTAAATTCAGGCAAGCAAAGCGATTTGATGCTACAGAGAGGAGAACCGAGAAGATGTGCAATAAGGAAAGCCAAGCTAGTAATAAATGAGCATTAAGAAGGTCCATGAAATCCTCCAGCTGATGGTCTTGTGCCATTTTGGGGAAGGACTTTTTCTGCTCTGGTCTTCATAAAGACCTGTCCTTGTCTTTCAGACTCTTGTGTCTTTTACTATGTGTCTGCATGTATATATAATCCCTATAAAAAATACCAGCTTCAAAGAGTACCAAAGGGCATAGAGGAAGCATCTACATCATTGCATGTAATGTTTGCATGACTATGAGCTAGTCTTCACCATCCTGATTTGCAATCAAAAAACTGAGGCTCAGAAACAGCAAGCCACTTGCCCAAGGTCATAATTCAAACCCAGTTGTGACAGCTTTGAAATCTATTTGTGTGGCTCCCAAAATGCTTTCTAGGGATCTATAAAACAGGACAATGAGACATCACTGGTTGAGACGGGGAAAGCTGATTTATGCATAAAGCAGGCCTGTAACTGATCCTTGAGAGACTGTGGGTCACTATGGTCACATAACTGGGTGCATTCAAGAACGAGCGGGGCACATGTGTGCAGGTGGTTTGCACAAATGAAAGCACACGATCGTGTTTGTCTCGTGGAAGTGTGAATACATGCGTGGATGTTGGGGTGCAGGAATGCATACATAAACATATTTGTGCAAAAATATGGGAACATGTATGTATTTCAACCTATCAAAGAAATCTTGTGATTAACAAAAAGTAAATCTATTGACAAAAATCAAAATTCCCTGCCAGTTAGAGATTAGGAATAAACCTATCTGCCTAAGGTTTGTTTTGTAGAATACAAAACAACTCTGCATTTGCCAAGATCTGAGCATAGATTAGATGCAAGAATTGCTTATTTCACTGACCTTGAGCTTTCTAGGGCTTTTTATCTTCTTGCTGAGATGTGTAATTGTAAAGAATCAGAAAAATTTCCAAGGATCCTTATGGACATCTAAAAAAATAATGAAATATTTATTTAGATATAAATATATACTGACATATACACAAGGCCTTATGGCTCACAAAGTATTTTCACTTCTGGAATTTTATTTGACCCACATAACTAACCTGTGCAAGTGGCATTTTGAAGTTGCAGAAACTGAGGCTCAGGAACATCAAGCTACCCAGCCAATGGGATTCATTCAATGTGGGGTGAAAACAGAATTCTAAATCAGGTCTTCTTTCTCCCAGGCCTGCACTCTTGAAAATGGGCTCCCAAAATGTTTTCTTATTTTACTTATTTTCTTCCCAGTAAACCATTCTCTCCTCATTATTTTTAATTGGTTTCTGCCCAGGAGTTTTATGTGTCTTTTGGTAATATGAGCTTTCTGGCCCTCATGGTGAGGAAGTGTCTCTCATCTCTTTATTTTGTCATTGTGGCCTAAAGATATGTCTTCAGCCTGCATATAAACTCCTTCTGAAGGCTCCCCAGGAGCTTTGCCTGCTTTCTGTGTGCCGGAGCAGCATTTCTCATGCTTGAGTAATATACAGATGCCACCTGCAAAAAATACATTCTCATCCCCCTCCCCCAGTGTTGACTGGATAATTTTATTGTACGGTGACAAATATGCATACATATCAACTCATTATAATCACCTTACGCATGTAGCTCTTACACTGGTATAAAATCTAAAAATATTTACAAAGTAATCACAAACAAAACTATAAAACCATTGTAATCCAAAGGATCAACATCAGATTCGCATGCCAGTTCATATAATTTTGCTGAAACTAAAAGTGATATTTGAAATGTGAGTATAGCAATGACGGCTTTGGCAATGGGTTGTGAGTGTGTGAGTGTGTGTGAGTGTGCGTGAGTGTGTGTGTTTTGTCCTTATCACGCTGGTGTGAATTAATAATTCAATCCTTTTAACATTTTCCTCTATCCAACTTATTACTGTGGGTTATGATGTCATTTGGTTTTATTTGAAATAAATGTACTATTTTTGTATTAAATTAAACTTTAGTTATTTTCCCACAATTAAAGTAATACTAGCTGATGAAAAAACAATAAAAAGCACACAAACACGGTGAAGGAAATTATTTGGCAGTATGTAGTTTTTAAGTAGTCCTCTAAAACTTCTGGAATAGACAAAGTAACTTTTAAAGATTGTCTTCACACTTATCCCAAAAAATAAATTTAAAAAATCTTAAGAACTCACGACCAACAATTCAATAAAAACAACTCTAGCAAAAGGCATAATGAGGTGTGTCAATAAATGAGAAGACTATAGAGGGTCCTTTCCAATAAATTATCACATGTAATATCCAGAACAGTCCCATGACAGAACTGCCTTTATTGACCTTTGTCTATCAGTTCCTAAGAAGTACAATAACATGTTTAACATCACAAAGATAGCAGATAGCAGATTCAGTCCTGGAGCCAGTTTTTCTGGCTTCAAGAGCATAGTACAGAGGAAAGGAGAGTACAGGACAGATTAGGCATAACTGCTTAGTGCAATTGAATGGGATTGGGCAGAGAAGACATTCTTGGGAATTCGTAAACCCTAAGTAAAGATACAGACCAGAGATTTGTAAGTGCTCCTTCACAATGAGCTGACATACCTGTATGCCCATGGCTCTGACACCCTCAGAAGGCCAGAGAGACTCAGGTATGGCCAAGAAAGAGGGTCCCTGGCAGGAAGCTAAGTCATTTGTGCTACACACTCAGGGAACGGAAACTACAGTAAAACAGTACAACCCAGAGGAACAAACACAACCTGGGTAGGACTCTTGGAAAGAGGAGCTGTTAAATGTGCTACTTGAGTCCACCTTGAGAAAAAATAAGCTTGAAGGGACGTGACATCCTATTCTTGATCTGCCCAGCTCTCCAGAGTAGAAATCCAGAGAAAGAAGCCTCGGCTTCCAGAACGGTAGAGGATCGACCTCTGAAAATCCGCCTCTTTAAAAAGCAAAGAGAACATGGGCAAAAAATGTCAACAGCTACCTTTTCAGAAATGGGCTTATAGCAATCAAAATAGTATATATTTTTAAAAAATGGCTGATTCTCAGTAAGAACAGGGCCTTGTGACATTTTAGCATGCACTCATCTCATCACGCTCCCCAGCCCCAGGTAGTCATAAAAGCCAAACTTTCCAACCGCAGCAGCTGTGAAGGCAGCAGCCTACCTCCAAGCCACTCGAGAGACAGAACTGGTTCAGACCTTCCCAATAGCCCTTCCCAGCAGAATCAGCACCATTTGATGGGCCTTGAACTTGCAGAAAAGCTTCATTCTCAGAGATTCTGTCATTGGACGTAACTCACAGCTTGCTTGGCACTGCCCATTGTATTTGGTTAAAGCATCGGCCATGATCATTTAACATCACAGCTGCCACAGTGGCATTACCAGTTGATGCTAAGAAGTGCCTGACCAAACACTTAAAACGTAGTGGCTTCAAATCTCATTCATTTATTACCTTTTGGTCCTAGAGGTTAAAAGTCTGACACTTCATCTCATTAAGCTGAAATCCAGGTGTCAACAGTCTTAGTTCTTTCTGCAGGATCTGGGGGAGAAGGCGTACCCTTGCCTTTTCCTGCTTCTGGAGGCTGCCTGTAATGCTTGGGTCATGGTCTTCTCCTCTGTTTTCAAATTCAGTAACATTGCATCTCTTGGAATATTTTTTCATGGTCAGATCTCTCTCTGATGCTCTGACTCTGCCTCCCTCTTTCACTTTTAAGGATCCCTGCCACTGAGCCTGCCCAATAATTTAGATAATGTCCCTATATTAAGGTTAGTCAATTAGCAACCTTAATTCCATCTGCAAACTTAATTCCCCTTTTCCAGGTTATATAACTTATTCACAGGTTTCAGGAATTAGGATATGGACATGTTTACAGGGCTATTATCCTTATTATGGCACCATATGACCCCCCAGCAATTTCAGTCCTAGATATAGCCAAGATAATTGAAAATATATGTCCATTAAGATGTGTACTGGATTGCTCATAAAAGCATCATTTAATAGCCCAAATGCCCATCAACTGATGAATGCATAAATAAAATGTGGCATATCCATATAGTGCACAATTATTTGGCCATAAAAAGCAATGTTGTTTTGATACATGTTACAACATGAATGAGCCTTGAAAGCACTATGCTAATGAAAGAAGCTAGACACAAAAGGAAACTTATTGTATAACTCCATTTATATAAAATCTCTAGAATAGACAATCTATAGACAGGGAAAGTAGATTATTGGTTGCCCAGGACTAAAGGGATGAGGGAACCAGGAGTGACTGCTAATGTATAGCATTTTGGGAGTGATGAAAATATTCTGAAATTAGTGGTGACTAATGCATAATTTTGTGACTACATTAACAAATCACTAAATTGTACACTTCAAAAGGGAAGACTTTGTGGTATATGATTTATGTCTCAACAAAGATGTAACAAAAAATAAAATAAAAAAATGATCCAGGTACAGATAGGGAACCAAAGCTCAAATAAGTGATAAAGATAGTAACTTTCTGTGTGTGCAGTGTTTGGGAAGAAGGTTTTCACAAAGTGCTTCTCCCTCAAGAGCCTAGCAGAAAAACCCAGTGTGGGAATAGTGGTAATATGACTCTTCCTCCTGGCAACCATCTCATCTCTCCACCTCTGCCTCCAATAAGCCCCTCAAATCATTTTCTTTACTTTACAGGAATAGACATCAGGTATTTTTTCCATGACCACACAACTAACCAGTGGTGTCTAGGATTTGAATCCACACCAGTCTGGTTCCAAAGCTACTATAATAAGCAGCTTCTGAGCAATGCGTGATCATCACCTCTTATCAGGAATTGAAACCAAAGCAGCAACAACAGCAGCAACAGCAGCAAAAAACAATTTTGCCACTAAAAGAGCACTGCTCCCAGTCACACATCATTGTGGTTATGGCCATAACACATATTAATGATAATGGAAGTTAATCACATGCAACTCCATTCTGAGTTTGGCCTAAAGTCTTTTATTTGGTCCGTGCTTCCGTGATTATTGTTCTAAATGAAGAGAGTTTCTGAGGGCTCTCAGAGACCAAGTCAGCACTCTGTAATGCTGTTGATAACTTTTTCAACATTTCCCCTTTATTATCAATTAATATTTATGAGTGTCTAGAAGGTTCACATCCCAGCATTTGAGAACTGCTTTATAAAGTGGCTTGTGTAGAAGGCACTGAGTGTGTGTGTGTGTGTGCACGCAACTTTTACATCTGAGGTTAATTTCTGAATTTATAGGATTCACATTTCATTAACCCATTGGCAGAATGTTATACAGATATGTGACCTGAGTCCTCAAACCCAAGCATTGAGATATTAGTATTCATTTATTATGTGGGTAGGTCACTTAGGTGAAATGATTCTCTGCCATTACACTGTGGGAATGACAGGCAATAAATGAATAAAGCAAAGTCTTTTGAAAAAATCCAAAAAGGCTAACGTCTCTCCAACCAGGAGTAAAAGTAGCTTACCCATCTAGCAAAGAGACGCTATCAATACTTTTGACATTCCTCCAAAGCTTTGAGGACACGGACATTCTGTAATGACTTCTACTTCAAAAGGTAACTCCCCCAGTGTGATAAATTATTCACAGTACTCTGTGTTATGTGCTTAGAGTTCTCAACAATATGGGCCAAGTGCATCATTCACCTTGATCCTGGAGCCAAAGTTTAGACCTCAGATGGACTTCTGAGGTTCTCTGTTATAAGACACTAGGGATCTTAACAATCTTCCAAAATCCAACACTCTCATTCAATAGTTGAGGTTCAAGAGGGTTTACAAACATGCCTGAGGCCCCATATTAGATTAAAGTCAGAGCCAGGTGAAATTCAAAGTCTGTAATATTTTTCCCCAAACATCATTGAATGTCGGGTGTATGGTAGAAGCTGGGGACATTGGCTAGCTTCCAGAACCTTACAGGGAAGTGGAGAGACAGAAGAAGAATTAACATCCATGCTACAAGACACTACCCAGGCCCTGAAACAAACTGCTTGGGTCTAAATCTCAGCTCCTCTACTTATTTGATATGGTACTTGAGTTTCATGATCTGAAAAATAGGGATAAACATTGCCTTTACCTCTAAAAATTGTTTAATGAATTGATACGGTATCTGAGAAACTTAGAGTGGTGCCCAGCATACTGTAACCTCTCAATACGTCTTAGCTGTAGTCAACATTAATGACATCGCCATCATAATCTTCATTATTATAAATACCATTATAAAGTTAAATACAAAGTTTTAAATCAGTATTCAGATAAGAAGTTCATAATCCAGCCTCAAAAGCCTGGGAAGGGATCAGAGAAGGCGTAGTAGACTAAATAATGCTACTGAAAAATATCAGCTACTCATTCCTAGAAACTGTAATTGTTACTTCATTCAGAAAAAGGGTCTTTTCAGATGTGATCAATTTAGGATCTTAAATTAGATGGACAGAGTATCCTGCATTATCTGGTATGCCCTAAATGTCCTTACAGAAGACAGAAGCAGAAGGCGATTGGCATTCAGAGACACAAAGAAGAAGACAATGTGAAGCAGAGAGAGATACTTGATGAAACTGGCATCGAAGACTGGAATGATGAGGCCACAGGCCATGGCATGCTGGGTCAGCAGCCAGCAGAATCTCGAAGAGACAACAAACAGCTCCTCTAGTGGCACCAGAGACAGTGGGGTCTGCTGACACCTTGACTTCATTCTAGTGATTTGAGATTTCTTCTGGCCTCCAGAACTGTAAGAGAATAAATTGATGTTGTTTTAAGCCACCAAGTTTGTGGTATTTGTTACAGAAGTTACAGGAAATTAACACTGAAGACTTCCCTGGAAGAAGGAAATTTTGAGATGTATAGCATAGGATGAGTAAATGTTAGTGGGGCAAATAGGAGAGGAGAGGTTTGGTGACAAAAGACAAATTTCTGACAAGACTCTGAGCTTATAATGTACAATAGTAAAGCTGGAGTGAAGATTTTCTATAGAAGAGTTGCTGAAGGTGAGGCCAGAGAGGAACTAGGAGAAAGATTATCAAAGTCATTCGTGCTTATCTTGAGCTTAAGGTTGATTCTAAAGACATGGTGTATGCACATGCTTATTTAACATTAAATAGAATGAAGAATTCACAGATATGATCATTCCCAAATAAGTAAGAGCCCAGTGTTTCTCCTTGAAATTGAAGCAAAGTTCCCCTGACTTTATAATGACACATAGAGAGGGATGGACCAACATATTCCATGTAAATATGTGACTCACTCAAATTGCTGTCACTGAGAAGTTTCTTAGGAAGTGGGGACTGTTTGAGTCTCGGCAATAGCAACAGCAAGAGAAATAAAGCAGCATCCCAGAAATAGCTTCTTTAGGAGCCAGTTCTGAGAATAAAATCTATCTCGGCAATGCCAAGTTAATAAGAAACACTTTTGGTGGCCAGTTAAAAAAAGAAGGGGCCGGGTGCGGTGGCTCACGCCTGTAATCCTAGCACTCTGGGAGGCCGAGGCAGGCGGATTGCTCAAGGTCAGGAGTTCGAAGCCAGCCTGAGCAAGAGCGAGACCTCGTCTCTACTATAAATGGAAAGAAATTAATTGGACAACTAAAAATATATAGAAAAAATTAGCCGGGCACGGTGGCGCATGCCTGTAGTCCCAGCTACTCGGGAGGCTGAGGCAGTAGGATCACTTGAGCCCAGGAGTTTGAGGTTGCTGTGAGCTAGGCTGAT
>CAUYRT010048147.1:0-16926 GCA_963574885.1 Lepilemur ruficaudatus
GGCTCTCTAGGTGGTTTTGTGCGCCCTCAGTGAGGGCAGAGGTGGCTGGAAAGAGAGGGAGGCAGAGGCCAGGCCCAGCCTGTCCCCTGTCCCCTCTTGCAACTTTCCCTGCCCTCCCTCCCCAGGGCGGTGGTTCGTGAGCACCGGCAAGGACAACCTTCTCAACGCCTGGAGGACGCCCTACGGGGCCAGCATTTTCCAGGTACGCGGGGACCGGCAGCCTTGGCAGGACGCCACGTGCCCAGGTGCGGCAGAGTCAGACACAGGGAGCTTCCCCATCCCTAGGCCCACCCGCCTGCTGCTCTCACCCTTCCTCAGGGCCCTGGGAGCCTCCCCACCACCAGCTACTACAGCAGGGCTTGCGGGGGGGCCTCATCTGCCCATAGCCTGTTGATTTCCAAAAAATAATTTGATTTTACTAAAATACGTGTAACATTATAAAATTCACCATCTTAACCACGTCTGAGTGCACAGCTCAGCGACACTAAGCACATGTACAGCGCTGTGCAACCGTCACCACCCTCCACTTACAGAACTTTCTCATCCTCCCAGACTGACGCTCTGTCCCCATGAAACACTCACTCCCCGCCCCCTCCCCAGCCCCTGGCACCCACCGTCCCACTTCCTGTCTCTGTGGCTCTGACGACTCCAGGGGCTTCCTGCGAGTGGAACCACACGGGACTTGTCCTTTTGTGTCTGGCGCCTCTCACTAAGCACGATGTCCTCAAGGTCCTTCCACGCTGTGGCCTGTGTCAGAGCCTTGTCCCTTTTAAAATCCGTCCGCGTCCTGACACTTGTTACAGTTTTCATTACACCCGTCCTGGTGGGTGTGCCGTGCTTTTTACATATTTAAAGGGTTACCGAGAAAACCCTGTAGAATATGTGAATAGACTTAATTTGGACTTCAGGCGACGCTTAAAATCTTTACTCTTGGGCCTTTTGCAAAGTTTGCTGATGCCTGGTCTGGGTCCCTGTGCTGTGTGACCCCATGCCTGGTATACACCCTCTCTGAGCTGCCCAGGAAAGCAGAGCGTCCGTTCCAGCTCTCTTGGGATCGAGGGAGCGTTGGCCCTGTTCCTCCCAGGAACACGTCTGTGCAGAAGGGACCCAGCTCCAAAGCTCCTTTCTCTAGAAAAGGCGTCACCTTCCTTCCCCCGGCTAGGAGAGTCCTAGCTCCCTCCCGGGTCCGACTCTGCCCCATCCCCGACCTCACACCCATCCTTGGGGGCCTCACCTCACTCCTCCCGTTTCTTTCCCTCTCCCCCCGGCAGTCAAAGGAGTCATCCTCAGTCCTGAGCTGCGACATCTCCAGGAATAACAAATACATCGTGACGGGCTCGGGCGACAAGAAAGCCACCGTGTACGAGGTGGTCTACTGAGACCCTCCTCTTCCTGCAGCCCCAGCCCGACTCCTGGGGGATGGGGAGTTGGGGACAGAGGCCCCGAGAGCTCCCGCCCCAGCCCTATCTGCTATCGCGCCAGCTGCGTCCCGCCTTCCCCGCTGGGTGTGGGACTGGGGTCTGGGGGAAATAAATGTATTTATCACAGCCGCCTGGCCACCTGGGCTGGGGGACCAGCCATGGATCATTGCTTGTCCTGGGCACAGTTACTGGGAGGCCGCTGCCGCCAGGTTGTGTGACTTTCGGTTACAAGGGTTCATTTTACACGACACATGGAGGCTCGTCTGTGCGAAAGGCCACTACTGAGACAGCATTGGGCGGCTGTTTAGATGCAGCTGTGTAACAAACAGCACCCCCGTCACAACAGACGTTTGTGCCTTGCTCACACCCAGGGGGCGTGCAGGCTCGAGCCCAGCAGGCACTCAGGGCCCCGGGCAGGAAGTTCCCCACCTCGGTGTGTGGCTCCAGGGTGTGACAGGGCAGGGGAGACCAGCTGCCCACTGGTTTAAATACTCTTGCCCGGACGGGGTGTGGTGGCTCACGCCTGTACTCCCAGCACTGTGGGAGGCCGAGGCGGGAGGATCACTCGAGGCCGGGAGTTTGAGGCCAGCCTGGATAACATATTGGGACCCCATCTCTACACAAAATTTAAGAATTAGCCGGGTATGGTGGTGCCTGTAGTCCCAGCTACTCGGGAGGCTGAGGCAGGAGGATCCCTTGAGCCCAGAATTGGAGGCTGCAGTGAGCTCTGATTGTGCCACTGCGCTCCAGCCTGGGCGACAGAGTGAGACCCAGTCCCCTTAAAAATAAATACTCCAGCCCCCAAATTTCCTGTATCTCTTTCACTGCCAGCCCTGGGATAGAATCATCCCAAAACTCAGCATAAATTCAAGGCAGGGGACGAGATAAGGTGGACCGAGCTACTTGGGGTGCAGTTGTACTTATGGTGAGACCCAGACACCATGCCCGAGAGCCTGGCCCCCAGTGAGACGCTCAGCAAATGTCACGCCCAGCAGAGGTGACGGCTACACGCAGCGCGAGTAGATGAGAAACAGCCGTCTGAGGGCCGAGGGGACTGCGCTGGGGAGGGTGGAACAGCATGTGCGGCGGCTCAGAGGAGAGGAGCCTGGCCTGGCAGACAGCAGGACAGCCGGGCTCTGCAGAGTGAGGCCTCCAGGTGAGGGTGAAGCCCGGAGCAGGGAGGGTAAGTGGCCATCAGTCCTGGAATCCCAGGGACGGGGTGGTGCCACGTGCATGGGGGACAGCAAGGATGTTGCTGGAACATGCTAGAGGGAACTGCAGGTTCCTGCTGCAAACACCCAGGTGGGTGTTTTTGAGGACGGTGCATGGAGCTGGGACGATGCTCCGGGTGAAGGAAACGAGACCCGTTGAAGCTGCCTGGGCTCCTTCCTCGTCTGCAGAAGGCAAGGGGTGTTTTCTGAGCCCCATTCAATGTGGGAGGCGACTGGCGAAGCCACCGTCAACCAGTGTCAACTCAGGACACGGGGCCGGTGGTTCTCTGGGACGGGGCCGTCCAGGGCACTGCGGGTGCTGAGCAGTGACCCTGCAACCCAGTCATGACGGCCACAGATGGCCCCAGACATCACCCAGTGTCCCGTGGGGCACAGAATCACTCCTGGTTGAGACCCGTCAGGCTAATGGGACAAGTCTTGGGAATCTTACAGACCCGTTTCCGGACAGCCAGGGCCCAAGAACGTGGCCCCAAAGGCTCTGAGCCACCCAGGTGGACAAAGTCCTTCCAAATTTTAGTAAGACGGACAGGACGAGGACCGGGAGGGCTCCCCCCGGCTTCAGAGGACAGGACACCCCTGCTCTGCTTTTCCTCGTTGCTTTATTACCCGTGACAGAGATCGGAAGCCACAAACCACCGAGTCAATCTTGCAATGCCGTGGAAGACCCTTCCCGTCCCCTCCACCGCTACCCTCCGCCGAGGGGAAAAAAAGAAAGAAAGGAGCCGGGGCTGGGTGGCCGCGGGAGGCCGCTCAGTAGGTGATCTGGTACACCAAGGCCTGGTCCCCGGAGCCCATGACGACCAGGCGGTTGCTGGAAGACACGTCGCAGCACATGACGGGGGAGATCTCGGGTACCTGGGAGGGTGGTGGGCGGGGCACAGTGAGCCCCGACCTCCACCGCTGAGCTCAGCAGGGTTCCCCTCTGGGCCACCCCGGGGTCCCGCCCCCAGCCTGCCGCCGGTACCTGGAACACCTTCGTCCCTGCGGGCATGCTGTGGATGCTGATGTCGTCCATGCTGACGCTCACCCACCACTGACCTGGGAGGACACAGCGGCGCCCGGGCACCGGGATGCCAGCCGCCCAGGGTCAGACCCTACCCTCCCTCCTGCATCCCTGGGAGAGTTTCTGCTAACAAGGGGCTCTGGGTGTTCCAGAGGGACACGGGCCAGGGGCCACAGGGGACTTCGCACCCCACCAGCCACTTACCAAAGGGCGAAAACTTGAGGCCCAAGATGGTGCCGCCATCGGACCCCACCATGTGTGACTGGCCCCCACGGGTGTCCTGCAGCCACTGCTGCCCGTTGGCCAGGCCCAGCAGCACCCAGTCTTCCTGGAGGCTGTGGGACAGGCTCATTATCTGGGGGAGGGGGACAGGTGGCAGGGAGGAACCTGGTCAGGTCCCAGCCTGGCCCAGGAGGCGGGCAAGAGCCCGGGGACCCACCCTGGAGGTCGGCTACCCAGCCGCTTTGTAGCTTCACGGCCTGCGGCCAAACAACTTCCTCCCTCTGCCTCAGTGTGTTGGTCTGTGAAATGGGCACAAGCCTCCCAACTTTGCACCTGACACAGAAATAAGTGTTCGATATTATTTGGGCAACAGCAGAGAATATTCCTAATGACCCCTATTCCTGCAGTGTCACCAAGACTCGGGAAAAATCCCTGCCCTGACCTTGTTCTCTAACCTCATTTGCGGATGCCTGGCCGGGCAGGCCCCACACCCCGACCCGCATACCTGAGACTTGAATTGGTACTCCAAGGGCTTCTTGACCATCCGCTGGTCCCAGCACCGTAGACAGGCGTCCAGCCCCCCGGTCCAGATGTTGCGGTGTTTGACTGCGATGCTCTTGGCTCCGTTCGGGGGGCCCGTCAAGTCCCTGGCCAGAAGGACATCGGGAAGGGGATCAAGGCCAAGACTCTGAGGTTTGGGTCCCAGGAAACGCCACTACTATGTCTGGGTGCCGAAAGGACAGCACTGCCCTCAGTCTACACTAGCGATGAAGTGGGTCTAGGGGAATCTGGTCAAACAGCCAAGCAACAGGGCTGGCGGGCGTGATGCCGTATTTTACATCAGCCATTGACTCCTGGAAACATTTACGTATGGTTTTACGTTTTTATAACAAATTTGCCCTCCTTAGAATCCTCTGAGTTTGCGGTTGTCACACTCCGTCCACGTAGGGAGAAACTGAGGCAGACACAAAGTAGGATGGCTTTGCTGCAAGGAAAACAGCCCAGCTAAGGCCCGAGCCCGTGTCTCTCACTTTCTCAAATCCAAGTTCAAGGTGGAAAGGGATTTCGGCTTTGAGAGTGTTCGCAGGACGCTGGGAACAGGACCCGGCCCCTGCCCGCCCTCCTGCGCCCCTGCACCAGGCCGCACCTGACCACGCTGTGATCCCGCAGGTCCCAGATCCTGACGGTGCCACTGCTGAAGCCGCTGATGGCCAGGTTGTCGTCGGGGTTGGCGGCCAGGGCCTGGCAGGTGAGACCCCGGCAGGGCAGCTCGTCCTTCGCGTGCAGGGAGGGCGCGGCCAGGTCCCACACGCCCACGCCGGCCAAGTTGTAGCCGCCCGTGAGCAGCGTCCTGCTGTCGGACGAGAGCAGACAGGTGCGCAGGTAGGCCCCTGGTGTCTGGGACAGGCACAGTCGCCGTGAGCAGGGGGCTCTCCGGAAGCCCAGCCTGGCCCCACCCCCCAGGAAGCCCACGCTGCCGCCTCTCACCTGTACAGGCAGGTGGGTCTCGGGGAACCTGTCCTTGGCCACCTGGCCAGTCAGGCTCCACACCTTGACGCCGCCCCTGCTGCAGGTGAACACGTGGCGCGTGAAGCTGCTGACGGCCACGGCGAGCACGGACTCCCCGTGTTCCAGCGCCCGCATCTTCTCCAGCTCGTACGGCACCGCCAGCCGCCTGGACAGCCCGGGCACGGTGTCCGGCCTCTTCCACGTGTCTCCGAAGTCGTCCAGATCCCAGCATCTCGGGGAATGGGGGAGGCCTCGGGGTAATGGGCCTGCCTGCGAGTCCCTCTGCCCAGTGGGGGCCACGAATCCAGCCCCAGAGGGGCTTCATTCTTTTTTTTTTGAGACAGAGTCTCACTCTGTTGCCCAGGCTAGAGTGCTGTGGCGTCAGCCTAGCTCATAGCAACCTCAAACTCCTGGGCTCAAGTGATCCTCCTGCCTCAGCCTCCCAAGTAGCTGGGACAACAGGCATGTGCCATCGTGCCTGGCTAATTTCAGAGGGGCTTCATTCTTAACCAGATATTGGGGTTTTCTTCTTGGGCCTTGTTTCCCTGCTACATTCCCCCCAACATCCAACATCTTACCCACACTCCTCCAAGAGTGCCCCCCTCTGCCACAGACACATTTTTTCCTTCTACCCGGAATGCACTGCCACATGAGGGCAAACTCCTATTCATCCTTTAGGGTCCTCCAGGAAGCCGTCTCTTCCCCCATATCTGGGCTTTCTCAGCTTCAAACTACAAGGCTGGGACCATCTGAAAACACGGCCCTGCCCCCCCTCTTCCCCAAATCCCTCGAACCCAGGGTGGTTATGTAGGGAAGGGGCAGTGTTGGACTCCACGGGCCAGGTTGGAGAGGACAGTGCGGCAGGGATGGCAGAGGGGAGAGACAAACCTACACCTCTGGTCCCCTCCCCTCTGCCTGGGACAGAAGTACAGGGAAGTGGGGGTTCCCTGCCACCCCCCACCCCCAAGCAAACCGTGTAGACACTTACATGGGCTTCAGAAACGAACAGTGTCTCCCAGGAGGCTCCTGCAGAGGGGCGAGACCTCAGCTGCCCCCATGCCCACCCCCCACCGGTGCCCACTGCCTCTGCCCCGCCAGCCTTGATGGGGACACGTGCCGGCTCAGGCCTCGGTCTCACCTGGGCTACAGCCCAGCTTCTGCTCCCATCTGGGGGCCCGTCGGAGGTCTTGGGCAGTTCAAGTGCTGGGCAGAAACAAGGGGACCTGAGTGGCTGGCAATGGCCCCCCAGGACAGCTGCACCCTCCACCCCAGGCTGGAGCCAGCCGCTTCCTACCGCGGTGACTCGAGGCGTCCTCCGCACCCAGCTCTGCTTCCGACCCATACGAACCCCGGGCCTCGCCTTCCTGCCCATGGTGAATGGAAGATTCTGGTCAGACCAGCTTGAGCTGCCTGGGGTATTAAAACCAGAAAACCTCAGGGGTACCCAGGCCGTGCCCTGGCTTGTCAGCTGCCGGGGTCCCGTCTCCTGCTTGTCCAAGCAGAGTTGCGGAAAGTCTCAGCGCAGGGTCCCGGCAGCCCCAGGCTGCAGACTCTGGGCTGTTCTAACACAGCCTCTGTCGCACCCGAGTCCTCCTTGGGGACTCAAGGGACAAGGTAGGAGGCAGGGCAAGGGTGGAGGAGGTGGACAGGTCCCACAGGAACCCCCACGCCCTGACATCGGGGAGCCCAACGAGGACAGCCACTCAGCCCGGATGCTCCCAACACTGGGTACAGCCACACGCATGTACTCACCAGCCCTGGTGCCTGCTCGGTCACTATGGCGACGGGAGAGGTGGAGGGGGATGGGGAGACAGCACAGTCAGGTTCTCTCTGCAGCCCCCTGGGACCCAGCCCGAGACCACCCTCTTCCCCTCACCCCAAGGGAGGCTCACGTTCACGTCCCAGGTCTTTGAGCTCATTGTGGACACCGGCGAAAATCTGCCAGAGTTGCTCAGTCAGAATATCTTGCCAAAACCGGGGTTGAAGGTCCCAGGACATCTGAGTTTCCTGCTGGGCTCCTGTTCCAAAGGGCCACCAGAGCCAGTCGGATGACCTCGTAGCCAGGACCTCTCCGAAGTTCCGCTCCTGTGGGGTCTTGACCTCTGGGTGCTGGGCAGCATCAGTGGGCTCAGCAGGGGGGATCTGGGCCACCTGGCACAGCAGGCACAGGGACAGTGACACATGCAAGGACATACTCTTCACCCAAGCCCAGACAGCGGCACCTCCACTCCTCGAGGACCCAGAAACCTACCCCCGTGGGCGGCGACCCCTGCAGCTCTCCACAGCTCTCCACGATCTGCAAGATGCTTCCTATCTGGGGTGGGGGTGGGCGATAGAACAGGTCAACGTTAGTGCAGTGACGGTTCCATAATGCGACAGCGCCTCACTTTCCCCATCTATAAAATGGGGACATAGCACCTGCCCTGAACAGAGGTTTTGGGCCAGATTAAACGCCCTGCTTTGTAAAACAAGTTCTCAATACGCCTGGAAGTCAGTCTGGGTGGCTGGTGACACACACCTGGCCCTGATGGCTGGTCACCATCAAGATACAACTAAGTCCAAGTCCCAGCTGTTTTCCTGGGGACGTTTCACAGTGAAAACCTCAACACTACCCTGGTCTGCTTACCATGGCTTTCAGAAGCAAAACAGTGTAGACACGTGCCTCCCTGCCTAAGGAAGATATTTTCATTTGCTTAAATCAACCTTGGATGAAGATACTAAAAACCTGAGAGTCACCTACCGGGAAAACCCTGGGAGAGAGCCACTTTATGGTGTTTTATTTTTTTAAAAAAACACCTGTAATCCTAGCACTTTGGGAGGCCAAGGCGGGAGGATCGCTCAAGGTCAGGAGTTTGAGAGTAGCCTGAGCAAGAGTGAGGCCCCATCTCTACTAAAAACAGAAAGAAATTAATTGGCCGACTAAAAATATATAGAAAAAATTAGCCGGGCACGGTGGTGCATGCCTCAGCTACTTGGAACGCTGAGGCAGAAGGATCACTTGAGCCCAGGAATTTGAGGTTGCTGTGAGCGAGGCTGATGCCACAGCACTCTGGCCCCGGCAACAGAGCGAGACTGTCTCAAAAAAAAAAAAAAAAAAAAAAAGCCACATGACCACTACTGGTTTTAAACTTAAAGTTTCCCAAACAGAATAAAATCTAGACCCGTGCCGTGCAAGTATAACTGGAGTTGTGCACAGAATCGAGTCACGCGCGTGGAATGTCGTAATGGCCACATTCAAGGTATAAAGGACTCGGTGACACGCACTCTAGACATATTTCATGTCATCCCAGAGGTCTAAACTGCCGCTGCAATGTGTGACTCACATACAAAGAGCACCGAGTTCATCTCCCCTATTCTTTTCTGCCTTGAGACTGGGGCGTGTGACTCACGTCCCAGCACATGTGAGCTCGGGTCTGTCCGGCTCCCGTGCGCAGCGGCCACGCGGCTGGACATCACGGCCACCACCGGAGAAGCCGAGTGTTGGGATCCGAGTTTTGTGTGTCTGCGCACACAGGCCACCGGTCCGCCCCCTGCGCAGGGCGACGAGGGAGGGGCTGGGAGGCGGGACCCTCCCTGGGAGCCCAGGGCTGCAGCCTCCTGGGGCAGCGGGTGATCGATTCCCCAGCCCCGCTGCGGCGCGCAGAGCCCCCGGGAGCCCTCTCCAATTCACCCCGGCTCATTAATGCGCAATTTACCGGCGCTTCTCCTGCTGAGCGCATTAAAGCGAGGCTCCCTCCTGCCTGCTAGCCGCCCTCCCCGGGGAGCCGGGAAGAGGATTTTAACAGCGCAGGGGGGAGGCTGCGGAAACCGGGAGCTGGGAGCTGGAAGCAGAGGGTAGGGGCGGGGTGGGGGAAGGGGTCTGGCCTGGACCCCAGGAGGGGCCTGCTGGGTGGGGGGACCCTCCTGCGTGGGGGCAGCAACAGAGGGGGTCTCAGAGCGGGCTTCTCACGCCCACCGGCTGGTACTCAGGTCCACAATTCAATTCCTTTGCCCATGAAGCCACCAGCACCCCGCCCCTGCACAGACCCTGGCTTCTGCCCTCACCCGCGGCCCCATCTGTCTGCCCTCGCTGCAGCCGTCAGGAGCGCCAGGGAGCACCCAGGTCAGGGCCCAGCCCACCATGGCTCGCACCTCCCTGGGGTCAAAGCCCAAGTCTTCCTCTCTGCCCACAATCTGCCCTCTCTCCCCAACCCCTCACTGCGCCTCCAACAGGCCCGGCATGATCCTGCCCCAGGGCCTTTGCAGGGGCTGTGCCCTCTGCCTGAAATAACCTCCCCTGTCCCAGCCTGACAGCCACACTTCATCTGATTTCCTTCAATCGATCACTTAGATGTCACCTTCTCAGCGAGCCTTCCCCACCCACCCCGAACTGCAACCCCTGCCCCTCCCCCCCCAATCCCCAGGGGGCTGGTCTCTTCCACCCCGTCCCCTGTCCCCTGCCTGGCCTTCACCACCTCACTCTCTGTTTACCAGGCTCTGCTCGCCCGCAGGGCAGCCCGCCCTGTCTGTGTCCCTCTGCTATTTCCCTGGCTCCCACAGCGTATCTGGCAAGCAGGCGAGGATAAGTATCTGTTGAATGAATAACCACGTTCGGGCTGCTTCCTGGCCCCCCTGCCCTGCTAAGTTGCAGACGCGGCCCTGGGCCCCTGCCAGGTACATCTGGCACAGGCAGAAAGTCCTGCCAGCACCCGGGAGAAAGGGCCAGGTGGCAGGAGGACAGGCAGGGGTGGAAGACATACTTCAGCCCGGGCCAGGAGCCCTGGGCTGGCAGGTGGGAGCCTGCCCCGCGCCCGCCCCGGCTCCCTCGTGATCTGGGTTCTTGACAACTCTCCGACATGGGGAGGACCACAGATTGGCACAGCACAGGCCTGCCCTGTCTGAAGCCGCTGACCTGCGGAGGGTCACCCAGGCCACACAAGGACCTAGGAGCAGGCCTGGCCCAGCCCGACTTTCGGGAGACACATGGAGAGAGTACAGGAGACAGCCCCCCCCGCCCCCCAAGATGTGGGGTCAACTAATATCTCACAGGGAGTTCCAAGTCAGGGCCCATCCCCTCTCTGCCTACAACCCTCCATGGCTCCCACCTCCCTCAGGGTCAAAGCCCAAGTCCTCCCCCAGGCCCTGCACATGACCTGCCTGCCCCTGCCAGGAGGAGCAGCCATTCCCAAGCCCAGGCACTCACCTGCTTGTGGTGGCCTTCAAGATCCTCCTGCACCCTCTGCAGCTGCAAAGGGACAATCGTGATCATGCTGGGAGGCAGGGTTTGAATGCTGTGTGATCCTGGCCAAATCTCTGCACCTCTCTGGTCTCTGCTCTTATATGGCACAGCACTTACCACCCTCACCAGAGGAGGTAATTTGGGAGCCCTCTGGATTCCATTCCAGACATAGGATGAGGGTCAAATCCTCCCTGGGGCCTACCAGGCCTTGCACACGACCTGTCCCATCCCCTCCTCCCTCTGGCCCAGGCTTGGTCCTGCCCCAGGGCCTTTGCATGTGCCATGCCCTTTGCTACCCTCCCCCTTTTTTTTTTGAGACAGAGTGTCACTCTGTTGCCTAGGCTAGAGTGCCGTGGCGTCAGCCTAGCTCACAGCAACCTCCAACTCCTGGGCTCAAGCGATCCTCCTGCCTCAGCCTCCCAAGTAGCTGGGACTACAGGCATGCACCACCATGCCTGGCTAATTTTTTCTGTATATTTTTAGTTGGCCAATTAATGTCTTTCTATTTTTAGTAGAGATGGGGGTCTCACTCTTGCTCAGGCTGGTTTTGAACTCCTGACCTTGAGCGATCCTCCCGCCTCGGCCTCCCAGAGTGCTGGGATTACAGGCATGAGCCACCGCGCCGGGCCCTTTGCTACCCTTGAACATCACCTTTGCAGCTAAGACCTCCCTGGCTTCCCTGCCTCCTGAAAGTCCTTTTACGTATTTTCTTTCCCATCACCTTGCACTTCCTCGACGGTTTTCATGAATCTTGTTTCCCTGTTTACTCCTCTCCCTCCTCCCCACACAACCGCCCTGTTCAGTGAGGCGGGCAGGAGCCAGGTGTGGTTATTTAAATTAAGTCAAAAATTCAGTTCCTCAGTTGCACAAGCTGCATTTTCAAGGGCTCAATGGCTTCCTGCGGCTTCCTTTGGTGCCACATTAGACACCCTAGATACAGAGCATCCCAAGGCCGGGCGCGGTGGCTCACGCCTGTAATCCCTGCACTTTGGGAGGCTGAGGCAGGAGGATCAGTTGAGGCCGGCTGGGAGTTTGAGACCAGCTTGGGCAATATAGCGAGACCTCATCTATACAAAAAGCAGAAAATACATCCAGGTATAGTCCCAGCTACTGGGGAGGCTGAGGCAGGAGGATCTGTTGAGTCCAGGAGTTTGAGGCTGTAGTAAGCTATGATGACACCACTGCACTTTAGCCCACTGTCTCCAAAAAAAAAAAAAATGAAAGTAATTAATCAATTAATCCAAGTAATTCTGTGGTTAATTCCAAATAATGACATTTCCTAACAGATGCCACTCACAAGAATTTTTTAAGGATACTGAAGAAAATATAAAAACACATAATTTCAAACTAAACATCTAAATTATAGGACTAGCTACACATTACTAGAGAGGGTTTTATAGATTAAGTCTTTACATTTTTTCCAATTTAATTATCAACTTTATATCATCATAGAATGTATAATTACTGTTGACAAGTTTTGACAAGTTTCCAACAGAAATGAAAAGCTTAATTAATAAAAAAGATCACAGGCTCTGAATTAGAATTAGCTATATAATTGGGACAAGTTATAATATCTTTAAAATTCAGTTTCCTAGGCAGGGTGCGGTGGCTCACACCTGTAATCCTAGCACTCTGGGAGGCCGAGGAGGGAGGATCGTTTGAGTTCAGGAGTTCAAGACCAGCCTGAGCAAGAGCGAGACCCCGTCTCTACCAAAAACAGAAAGAAATTAATTGGCCAACTAAAATATATAGAAAAAATGAGCCAGGCATGGTGGCACATGCCTGTGGTCCCAGCTACTGGGGAAGCTGAGGCAGAAAGATTGCTTGAGCCCAGGAATTTGAGGTTGTGAGCTAGGCTTATGCCATGGCACTCACTCTAGCCCAGGCAACACGGTGAGACTCTGTCGCAAAAAAAAAAAAAAAAAAAATTCAGTTTCCTTACCTATAAAACATGAATAATATCTACAGAGACCTCACAAGATTTTGCAAGATTAAATGAGATAATGAACATTAAAAACCCTTGGTATCATTCCTAACACATAGCAAATATTCCATTAAGTGTTAACCATGATCATCCTCTACACTAATTACAATTATTACTACTTACTTATTAATCATATACAATGTCCCAGGCTTTATCCTGGATGCTGGGCACTTTATCATAGGTTATCTCATTTATTCTTTTCACCAACCCTATAAGTGTTTTTATTATTTTTAACTCTATTTTACCAATAAGGAATCTAAGGTCCAGCTAGTAATTTTCCAGGTTCATACAATTAATAAATGACATAACCAGAATCTGAACCAGAATCTACTTGAAAACAAAGCTCCTCAACAGATATGACTTAAGTATTAACAGGTTCAAATTCCTCTAGAATGGGTAACAGCAGATTCATTACCCAATAGACATTATAGGTGATATTCATCTATAAATAACAACACTAACTTCTGAATGCTTCAGCCAAAAAGAGAAAAATGAAAACCCTATTGCAACTCTTTAATTAATTGATCTTTAATCTCTAAAAACTTCATTTCAGGAATGAGGATAAAGATGATAATACATCACACATTTACACAATGCTTTCATATATTATTTGATCTTCACTACAATCTCATAACCTAGGTAGGAATTATAACTCCCATTTTGTGGATGAGGAAAATAAAAATCAAAGGGATTAAGTGAATTGCCCAAGGTTGCAAATCTGGCAAATGGAAGCAGGACTTGAACCTAAGACACTTCTTGTTCCAAATTACAGTGCTCATTTCAGTATGCCATGTAGACAAATAGATGACTAAATACTAATTTAAAAATGATGTCAAGGAAAAGATAATGTCCCCCTCACAAAAAAAAAAAAACCCTAATCCACACATCATTCATTCTCATCAGTCATCAAAGCCTTAGAATCAAAGCAATGGTGCAGTTTTCTAAAATAAGACATTTAAAGAAAGGAGAGTTTAGTGTAGATAAGGAAGAACACCCAAAATGGGTAGATATTGGTGGTACAAGACACAATCCCTGCATCCAAGAGCTTCCACAGGAGATAGAATATTATTTAATAAGTATTGGCTCAAATAATTACAATGTGGTAAATAAAAGATATAATGCTGACTGCATGGAAGAGGGAGCACCACTCTAAACAAACAGGAAATAATTGAATAATTTGTTAATCTATAGAAAGGAAAAGGGGCCGGGCGCGGTGGCTCACGCCTGTAATCCTAGCACTCTGGGAGGCCCAGGCGGGAGGATAGCTCAAGGTCAAGAGTTCAAAACCAGCCTGAGCAAGAGCGAGACCCCGTCTCTACTAAAAATAGAAAGAAATTAATTGGCCAACTAAAAATATAAAGAAAAAATTAGCTGGGCATGGTGGCGCATGCCTGTAGTCCCAGCTACTCTGGAGACTGAGGCAGGAGGATCGCTTAAGCCCAGGAGTTTGAGGTTGCTGTGAGCTAGGCTGAGGCCACGTCACTCTAGCCTGGGCAACAGAGTGAGACTCTGTCTAAAAAAAAAAAGAAAGAAAGAAAAAGGAAAAAATATTAATAGTAGATTCCCCAACATACAAGAAAAATAGTTACAGGAAATGTCACCTTACTTCAGAAAACCATGTTCAGTTTCTAGCTTAGGCTCCACTTATTTGTACTTTAGCATTTCCTATGCATAGTAGCCACATGAATCATTTGACCTCTCAATAAATCTATCTTCCACAAGTCCCTTGCTCATTAAATCCTGCTCATTAAAGGTTGGGCTCTGAATTACAATAAAATCCATTTCTTTGATCTGCGACTGACAACTTAATGATTAAAGGTAGTTATTATATGGACAATTTCATTCAAAATAAGTCTGGGCATTTTTAAAATAGACTTCTAGAATCATCTGTCACCTAGACTGATATATCTTAGCTGAAACTAACAGAAAAAATGATACTACTATAGATCTCTGATACAGAAAGGTCAAGTTCAAGAAATTCAGTCAATGGAGGAATCACATTCCCTGACTTCAAATTATACTACAGAGCTATAGTAATCAAAACAGCATGGTACTGCATAAAAACAGACACATAGACCAATGAAACAGAATAGAGAATCCAGAAATAAATACACACATCTATAGTGAACTTATTTTGACAAAGGTGTCAAGAATATATGATGGGGAAAGTATAATAAATGGTGCTAGGAAAACTGAATGTCCATATGCAGGACAATGAAACTAAACCCTTATCTCTCACCACATACAAAAATTAAATCAAAATGTATTAAAGACTTAAATCTAAGACGTAAAATTATGAAACTACTAAAAGAAAACATTGGGGAAACACTTCAGGTCATTGGTCTGGGCAAGGATTTCTTAATACTCAAAAAACACAGGTGACCAAAGCAAAACTGGACAAATAGGATCACATCAAGCTAAAAATCTTCTGCACAGCAAAGGAAACAATCAAAGTGAAAAGACAACCTACCAAATAGGAGAAAATATTTGCAAATTCCCCATCTGACAAGGGATTAATAACTAGACTATATAAGAACTCCAACAACTCAATGACAAAAAAATCAAATAATCCAATTAAAAAACAAGCAAAAGATCTGAATAGACATTTCTCAAAAGAAGACATACAAATGGCCAACAGGTATATGAAAAACAGCTCAACATCATTAGTAGTCACAGAAATGCAAATCAAAACTAAAATGAGATAAGATCTCACCCCAGTTAAAATGATTTTTATCAAAAAGACAGGCAAGGTGGGATGTGGTGGCTCATGCCTGTAATCCTAGCACTCTGGGAGACAAAGGTGGATGGTCACTCGAAGTCAGGAGTTCTATACCAGCCTGAGCAAGAGTGAGACCCCATACTCTACTAAAAACAGAAAAAATTAGCCAGGCATGGTGGTGCTCACCTGTAGTCACAGCTACTTGGGAGGCTGAGGCAAGAGGATCACTCGGGCCCAGGAGTTGGAGGTTGCAGTGAGCTATGATGATGCCACTGCACTCTAGCCCAGGCAACAAAGCAACACTCTGTCTCTACAACAACAAAAAAGACAGAAGAAAGTGAAGCTTGCTAAGAAAAAGCTAAGCTCCAAAAAAAATAGAGATTTTAAGTAGGCTATTACTGACAATTGCTGCAAATATTCATAATCAACTAATATTTATTTAGCTCTAATGTTCTCAAACTTTAGTGCCAATAAGACCACTAAGTAGTAGAGGACAGATGGCAAAAGGAGTATATCTCTGTGCTACAGGTAAGCAGATGTCAAAATGTGGTGGGTACCAGCATCATTTGGGGAGCTTGGTAAGAACGTAGATTCCTGTGCCTAAAATACTAGATATCCTGAAAACAGTCTCAGGAAAATAGATTTCTAATAAGCCCCCTCTCTTCTCATCCTCCTGCCTCCCCAGTAATTCTGATGGAGGTGAATGATAGATCACATTTTGAGAAGCCATGCAGCATTCCAGGTACTATTCTAGTACTCTCATGTGTGTTCTCTCATTTAATCCTCATGAAGATCCTGTGAGGTAGACATGGCCCTATTTTATGAATGAGGAAACAGAAGCCCAGGGTTTAAGATGCCCAAAGTTAAACTAAAGAGAGAAAGAAAAAGGACAGAAGGGAAATTTACTTTATTAGGTAACAATTTCAGAGTAATCTAGATAAAGAAGCTGACATTCTAAAATTCAATAAAAAGACAAAAGTAACAATAGATCAGAGTTTCATTATCTTGATTTATTCAAAGATACAGAGACATGAAAGTCCAATATTGAAAATTATAAATAACCATTTAATTAGTTAAAATGTAACTCAACTCTGTAGAAGGCTGTGAGTAGGTCAAGTTATTAATAGAAAGTAAAAATACACAGGTGTGAAGTTATCTATGCTTAAAATTTGCATTCTTCGAGCTTTAAGTAATTTTTATAAGTGAATTAAATATCATCTATAAACATTTACTTGGATATAACCTTTTCGGTGACTATACAGAATTACAGTTTTGATACTAAGAATCCAGCCTGTGACCCAACTATACTAGATCTCCTGAGCAGTATTACCAACTAACCAGGAGTAGCAATAAACTAAGGGAAGGAGAAGTTTCCAAAAGTATCAGGAAAATGTCTCAGATGTTATTTGCAGACAGAGTGCTCTGACAACCCTGCAACTCTCAGTCATTAAGATGATGCCGGGCGCGGTGGCTCATGCCTGTAATCCTAGCACTCTGGGAGGCCGAGGCGGGTGGATAGCTCAAGGTCAGGAGTTCGAGACCAGCCTGAGCAAGAGCGAGACCCCGTCTCTACTATAAATAGAAAGAAATTAATTGGACAACTAAAAATACATGTAAA
>CAUYRT010048148.1:0-11073 GCA_963574885.1 Lepilemur ruficaudatus
AATTAATTTCTTTCTATTTTTAGTAGAGATGGGGTCTCACTCTTGCTCAGGCTGGTTTTGAACTCCTGACCTTGAGCGATCCGCCCGCCTCGGCCTCCCAGAGTGCTAGGATTACAGGCGTGAGCCACCGCGCCCGGCCTCCAATGCGTTTTTTTTAAAGAAACATTTTGTAAACATGATGGCTTGTGATGATGCCGTGACATGCTGATCACTGTGGACGCCAGTCCTTCACAGGATGTTTGTGTGTATCCTTCTCAGCCAGAAGCTTTCTGATTCCCAAAGAGTCAGTCTCCATGTTCAGAGATTTTGATGCTCTCTGAAGACTGACTGTGCCCTTTAATTTCTGCTCAGAGCTTTGTGCCCTTTCAGTTAGAGGATGTTTGCTTAGTGAAAGTACTAGCACCCAGGCTTTTCTTCCCAGTCAGCCTTTCCTGATTCGGGTCTCTAGTATTTAAACATTTCGTATCTCTGATTTCTCCCTTAGGGCTTTCCTGACACCTGCCCACGTAATCTTAAGAGCTAGAGATTGGCTGATGGGCCTTTTCTGTGGGTGAAAGTTGTAGTTAACCAGAGCAACCTGGTTAAGGCTGGTCCACCATCGACCCTTTCCCAGAGGTTAACAGGCTGTTATTTATCTGTCTAGACATTTCCCTACACACTGATACACACTTGTAAAAGACACACAGAAATGAGATCACACTTCAAAAGAACTGTCTGAGACTGATGCTTATTTCTCTACTTGTGCTGTCTGTCCCTTTGGGGTCCTGTAGTATTATACAACTGCGTATTTACCTAACGATATATGTGGAACATCTTCCCATGTCAGTTCATGGATCTGTGCTTAATTCATTTGAATGTTCTTCTGTAGTGTGCATACATAATTTACGTTATTTCCCTATTAAGGAATATGTAGGTATTTCTGGTTTTTCAGTATTACAAACACCACTACAGTGAACATCTTTATATTCATGTTCACATGTGTAGGTATTCCTGCAAGGTACTGTGCTAGCTGTTCAGGTACGTCATATTTATGAAATTCTTAACAAGAGCCTGTGAAGACTGGACAATTTGCCACATTCCATTGATGAGAAAAAGAGGCTAAGAGAGCTTACATGTCTTGCTAGAGGTCTCACAGCTTGTAAATGGTAGAGCCTTATTAAAATAGAGATCTGTCTAACAACAGAACTCATGTATTTTCTCTGATATCACAATTGTAAACTGCATGTTTATAAATTATTTTTTCTTTTTCTTAGATGATTTCACAAAAGTTCATCTTCATTGCAGATACTTGCTTTTCTTTCTAGGTTGTGTCTCCCACTTCATCCTCCAGACCATCCCAGAAGATCTAATAAGATTCCACCTGGGAAATCACTAGGAGTTCTTAGAAGGGAAAAAAGGAAGATTATGTAAGTCACAGGAATTGTTTTATCTGTCATAGCGTAAAAATAATAGAAGACTATATGCATCTTTATTTTACTAGGCCTCCCTGCTGCATTTTACATTGTAGATTATCTCTTACCCTTCTTGAATCTCTCAACTACTTTGGCTTCCAAAATAACATTTTCCTAATTCTGCTATAGCTACTCTTTAACATTTTGTTTCATTTGTGTGCTCTTTCTTTGCTCACCCTTTAAATATTTTTCTTCCTTAGGTTTTCCAGAATTCTGTACTTGAAATTTTTCCTCTGTTCTCCCCAAATGATTGTGTTGGCTCTCATAGCATCCACTGCCAGCTGTGTGATGGTTATTCTCAGACCTCCATTTCTGACTCTTAGCTTTCAAGTCCTGTGTTTAACTGCTCACCTCACATGCAGTGGGTTCAGTACTGAACTTCTTTCCCCTCTAATCCATTTCCTCCTTCTGTAGATGCAGTCTCATTTGGTGATAATACTAATGATCTAATCACCCATCCTCAAAACCTGGGAGTCATCACTGACTTCTCCCTCACCAGTTTTTCACCTCCTCCAGCAGCAATCACCATGGTATTATGTACCAGTTCTTGTCTGTTCCCAAAATATTCTGTGTCTAAACTGTCATTATATTAACCTTGCTGTTTTATAATTGTCACTTTAGATATTTGAATCCCTAGCACCTACCATATTACCTATCCTGAAGCAGATATGCAGTAATGTATATTGACTAACCGAATAGATTAATGAATGGATGAATTACCTATGTTCTATCATTTCATTGCAGATTCCAAACTAACCCTTAGAAATCAGTGCTTTTATTAATTCATTAATTACCCAGGCTTGAAATTGCAGGGCCCACTTTGACTCCTTGGTCTTCAGTTACTGTGTTCTTCAATATAAGCTCTGTAATTCTTCACTTTTTCTCTTTAACTGTCATCACCCTAGGTCAGGCCTATCTGGACTTACACAAGAACCTTTACTATTTCTCATTTTGCCCCCAGTCAACTAAATTAAACTTCCCTATGTCATTTTGTCATTCCTCCTGCTCATGAGTCTTGAATTTCAACTCCACTCCCTTTTATAGTTTCTTCCCCATTTAATTCCTTTCTCTAAAATTATATTCTTATCTTTTTTTTGAGACAGAGTCTCACTCTGTTGCCTGGGCTAGAGTGAGTGCCGTGACATCAGCCTAGCTCACAGCAACCTCAAACTCCTGGGCTTAAGCAATCCTTCTGCCTCAGCCTCCCGGGTAGCTGGGACTACAGACATGCACCACCATGCCCGGCTAATTTTTTCTATATATTTCTAGTTGGCCAATTAATTCGTTTCTATTTTTAGTAGAGATGGGGTCTCGCTCTTGCTCAGGCTGGTTTCGAACTCCTGACCTTGAGCAATCCACTTGCCTCGGCCTCCCAGAGTGCTAGGATTACAGGCGTGAGCCACTGCGCCCGGCCTATTCCTATCTTTTGAGTGACATCAAAAAACTAATTTATGGGCAGGTCTGATAAGTGGTTGTGTAGGGTGAGAGTAGTAGGTAGTAGTGAGGATCAGAGAGAGGGGAAGGAGGCCAAAAAATCACTTATAGAGGGTCCTGAAATAGGATTTGAGATCTGAATTCCAAAAGATTTAGAGTGTGTTTTGTTCTGATGGGCCTTTATGAAGCATAGTTTAAGGTTGCCATAAAAAAACAACCAAGTAAAATATTTTATATATTACAGTGGTTGGAATAAAAACAGGGTTGAATGAGTTCCAGAAAGCAGGCTTCTCAAACTCGTGGACAACAATCTACAGAAGAAGACAACTTCAAAAAACCAACTAGAAGCAACATGCAGAGAAGTAAGATGAGAGGGGCATCCTCAGGAAAGAAGACAGCTGGTCCGCAGCAGAAAAATCTTGAGCCAGCTATCCCAGGAAGATGGGGGGGTCGCTCTGCAGAGAACCCCCCTTCGGGATCTGTGAGGAAGACCAGAAAGAACAAACAGAAGACTCCTGGAAACGGAGATGGTGGCAGTACCAGCGAAGCACCTCAGCCCCCTCGGAAGAAAAGGGCCCGGGCAGACCCCACTGTTGAAAGTGAAGAGGCATTTAAGAATAGAATGGAAGTTAAAGTGAAGATTCCAGAAGAATTAAAACCATGGCTTGTTGAGGACTGGGACTTAGTTACCAGGCAGAAGCAGCTGTTCCAACTCCCTGCTAAGAAAAACGTGGATGCTATTCTAGAAGAGTACGCAAATTGCAAGAAGTCACAGGGCAATGTTGATAACAAGGAATACGCAGTTAACGAAGTCGTGGCAGGAATAAAAGAATATTTCAACGTGATGTTAGGCACCCAGCTGCTCTACAAGTTTGAGAGGCCCCAGTATGCTGAAATCCTCCTGGCTCACCCTGATGCGCCGATGTCCCAGGTTTATGGAGCGCCACACCTACTGAGATTATTCGTAAGAATCGGAGCAATGTTGGCCTATACGCCCCTTGATGAGAAGAGCCTTGCATTATTGTTGGGCTATTTGCATGATTTCCTAAAATATCTGGCAAAGAATTCTGCGTCTCTGTTTACTGCCAGTGATTATAAAGTGGCTTCTGCCGAGTACCACCGCAAAGCCCTGTGAGGGTCTACTGACCACTCACTGTTACCTGTCTGGTATCTGTAAACACTTTTTGTTCTTAGTCCTTTTCTTGTATAATTGATGTTCTTTAAAATTGTTAATGTATAACAGGGCTTATGTTTCAGTTTGTTTTCTGTTGTGTTTTAAACAGAAAATAAAAGGAGTGACGCTCCTTTTCTCATTTCAAAGTTGCTACCAGTGTATGCAGTAATTAGACAAAGACGAAACATTCAGTAGAACATTTTATTGCCTAGTTGACAACATTGCTTGAATGCTGGTGGTTCTATCCCTTTGACACTACACGATTTTCTAATATGTGTTAATGCTACGTGACAAAACGCCCTGATTCCTAGTGCCAAAGGTTCAACTTAATGTATATACCCGAAAACCCATGCATTTGTGCTCTTTTTTTTTTATGGTGCTTGAAGTAAAACAGCCCATCCTCTGCAAATCCATCTATGTTGTTCCTTAGGCATTCTATCTTTGCTCAAATTGTTGAAGGATGGTGATTTGTTTCATGGTTTTTGTATTTGAGTCTAATGCACGTTCTAACACGATAGAGGCAATGCATTATTGTGTAGCCACGGTTTTCTCGAAAAGTTGATATTTTAGGAATTGTATTTCAGATCTTAAATAAAATTTGTTTCTAAATTTCAAAGCAAATAATTTACAGTGTGTGTTTCATGTTATTGAGGGTGGCAAACTCAGCAAACTTGGGAAAGATCTACATGGTATAGAAGAGTTCTGACTCCAAGTGAAAGAATTCCTTTTCCTGTTGTGTGTGGCAGCCAAGAGTATGCCCTGCCAGGCCAGTTCCCCTCCTCTCCCCTCTCAGTGCAGCTTCTCGCAGTGGATTGCTTTCTAGTACTGCTTGTAAGAGCAAGTTTTACTCCTGATGCTCCATAACCCTGTGAGTTTGGCTGGTATAGTGGGGCCTTTAGTGGGTACTATAACAGTCCCTTCCACTTATGCATAGCTTTTCTCTTACCCACCAGAGGAGGCATGGGTAGTCACCTTAGATATTACATCTATCAGAAATACTTGTATGTTTTTGGCCAAGGATGGAAGACATACCTAGGTCCAGCAGATGTCATGTTCTCTCTGTTTTTATAATCCCTTGGAGGTAACATTGGGAATCTTGGAGTAGGGGGATCCATGTAGAGGGATGATGTTGGATGCCAATGCTTATAACTCCATCCTACATGGAAATTTCCCAGTTAAACCAAGTTATTTTTCATAACAGTGTTTTCTGTGTCCTTAGCAAAAAAAAAAAAAAAAAGTATAGAAATTTTGGAAAATATGGAAATAAGAATTATATAATCCTATTGGATCTGTCAGGGTCCCAGCAAGAAATAAATGACACTCAAAATGAATGATTTGAGGAGTTTATTAAAGAATGTTTTCCCAGGTTGTCAGCAGAGGGGTAGGGCCATCGTGTGTATTACTCAGCTTGGGCTGCCATAAAAAAGTACCACAGACTGGGTGGCTTATACAACAGAAATTTATTTTCTCACAGTTTGGGAGGGTAGAAGTCAGATCAAGGTGTTGGCAGAGTTGATTTCCAAAGGCCTCTCTCTTTGGCTTGTACGTGGCCATCTCCTTCCTATGTCTTCACATGGTCTTTTCCTCCGTACCTGTCTGTGTCCTGATTTCTTCTTATAAGGACACCAGTCATTGGATTAGGACCCATACCAGTGACCTCATTTTAACTTAAAGACCCTATTTCCAAATACAGTCACATTCTGAGGTACTGAGGGTTAGGACTTCAACATGAATTTGGGGGAGGGGCACAATTCGGGCCATAACTTGGTGTTACTACCCCTGGGTAATGAGGAAAAGTGGTGGGAAGTGGGGAAGGGGAGGGAGGGTTACTGGAATTGATATACAGCTGTGTGGAAACTGCCACCTGACAGCAGCTGTGATCTTCAGGATGCAGTCAGCTCACCGCAAGACCCTGAAAAAAGAGAAGATGGAATGAGAGGGAATACATACCTGACCTTACTTTCTTCCCTTCTATTTCCTACCGGGTATTTCCCTTTGGCCAAACTGGAAGCCAGAGGGCAAGGAAAACCTTTGATGTAGTCTATATTGGTAAGCCTGGGGACACAGCAGGGAGGAAAGTTGATGGGGGGAGTTGTGAGGGGGAGACAAATGGGAGATATCTAGCACACACATACCTGCAATAACCATAGTTAATGCTTAACCATAGTTAATACTTGCCATATATTCTTGGAATTACACATATGTATATGTATTTGTAATGAAGATCACACAACTTTTTTTTTTTTTTTACAAATTGGGATCAGATTATATGTATGGTTCTCTAAGTATATTTATCCCCAAACTGATATACAAAAGAAATTCAAGCCTAATAAAACCAGTTTATTTTTAAGTGACTTAAAATATGAAAATAGGAAAATTCTGAAAAAGAAAATTAAGGAGGAGTTGCCATATAGTAAAGTTTGTTATAAAATGGTACTCTTTAAAGTTTATTTGGGACACCAAAATACATCAGAAGAACAGGATGGAAATATCTGTGTATGTGTATATGTATTTAATTTATTACATATGTTAGAGAAAACATTTGAATTAATAGTAAAAGAATAGGTAGTCAAAAAATGGGATAGTCAAATATTTAGGGGGAGTGTTGAATTTTTTTGCATTACACTTTATTCCAAAGTACATTCCAAATGGATTAATGATTTACATTTGATAAATGAAACCATATATTATTTACTTGAAAGAGAGTTTTATAATTTTGTCCCAGAGAAGACCTTTCTAAATATTAGATAATTGGCAGGATGCCTACAGGAAAAGTTAGATAGATTTGAATGCATAAATATTTAAAATAACTTTACAATAAAACAGCATGAAGAAAGGCATGTTAACAGGATAGGATAATCATATATAAATGTATAACATGTAAAAGACAAATAGTTAATGTCCTTAAAATGTCAAGGTTTTTTAATAAGTTATAAGAGACTAGGGAAATGGGCCATAGATACAAATAGACTAATTTTTAAAAGAGTTGCAAATTGTAAGTAAACATAAAATAGGTTCATTTACCCTGGACATAAATACTTAAAATAATAAAACATTTCCTACCACTATTGTCATCTGCCCTCTTGGAATGGGTGCTAGTAAGTTATTTACCTGAACATGCTTTTAGGTGTCTAGTCGGTGTATCTCTCAGAGTAATAGAAATCAAGCTAGGTTCTAGGCTGGCTGCATTGTGACTATCACACCATAGTGTGATGATTAGACATTACCATGTGTCAATTATTCTTCCTCAAATTCTGGTCTGTTCTGCTTAAGGAGTAGACAGGGGGAATGGCAGGACCAGTGTAAAGAAGAAAGAGATTTCGATAATCCCATGCATCCTACTGATTACTGACCCTAATTATCAGATCTCTAACTCTGGTGCTTAGCACATAGATGTTGCTCAATAAGTGTGTATTCAGTGAAGACAGTACTTCTTGGACTTTGTCTTTTAGTGAATACTTCATTTAGGTAAGCACATTTCTGGTGTCAGATGGCTTAAATGATTCAAGTTTTGCATTAGTGATTGATGGGTGACCAGATGGGCAGGCTTAGGACCCCTAATCCTTGTATCTTCTGTGGGATCTAGGGCCTAGCCAACTAGATGAGTTAAGGACACCTATCCCCTTCAGAGGACAGTTGCAAAATAACTCATGATACTCATGAAACACTCCAAAAGAAGATAAGGATTTGTTATCGAAACATTGAATAGGAGGCCTACCAAACAGATATGGATCTTAGTTCACACGCTTGAGTGTATAAGCAATATCACATTTTCAAATTGCCTTTAAATCAACATAAATGTGATATCCAACCCTAGCATGCTGGTGGGAAATCCACATCAGTTATTACTGGGGACCCCTCATCTCCATTTAGGTGTACAAACATCCTATGGTCTTATCTAGCACCAAAACCTGAGGAGATTTTCGCTGTCATCAGTTGTCTGTCCATACTGGTTAGGGATGAGATGTTCATTTACTGAACTGGCATGGGCTCTTCAGAGCCCTTGTCCCTGCTGCTTCCATTCAACCCTCTGGGTAGGGGAATTTTTGGCAAGACTAGGTGCCCAGCTTCCATAGGCCCATCACAGAGTCTTCTTTGGGTCCTGATGTGCAGAAATTCTTATGTCTCTATTGCTGAAAGGACCTATAAACCCTGACCTCTCTTCTATTGCTGCGCTCAAATGCCCTCCATTCCAATCCACAGACATCTGGCTTGATTTCCTCAATGAACATAATCCTTTTCAAAATATAGGAAAAGACACTAGTTTCAAGCAGCTTCTACTTCCAGCTCTGCCACAAACCTCCCCCTCTTTGATGTCTGCTGGAAATGGAAGAAGAAAATGTCATGGTAATCTAAGAATATAATATATATGTTAATATTTCAATGACTGATAATTTAATATTTCCCAGTTAAATTCATAGGTAGTTTCTTTTATTTTGGCTGATTTCTTCTTATTAATTGTTTCATTTAAAAAAAAATCCTAGGAATATTCAGGAAAAACCTAAAGTACTTTATTAGGCCCTAAATTGGGCTATCCTATTGATTTTATTTATTTATTTATTTATTTTTTTTATTTTTTTGAGACAGAGTCTCACTCTGTTGCCCGGGCTAGAGTGCCATGGCGTCAGCCTAGCTCACAGCAACCTGAAACTCCTGGGCTCAGGCGATCCTTCTGTCTCAGCCTCCCGAGTAGCTGGGACTACAGGCATGTGCCACCATGCCCAGCTAATTTTTTCTATATATTTTTAGGTGGCCAATTAATTTCTTTCAATTTATAGTAGAGATGAGGTCTCGCTCTCGCTCAGGCTGGTTTTGAGCTCCTGACCTTGAGCGATCCGCCCGCCTTGGCCTCCCAGAGAGCTAGGATTACAGGCGTGAGCCACCGTGCCCGGCCTATCCTATTGATTTTAAAAAGGAAGCAATTATAGTAAGTGGACTAAAATTCTTATATGCGTCTCTGGTGATTTAGCAAGTTTCTCTTTTTTAAAATACATAGATGATGTACTTTTATCTGGCTAGATGGCTTCCCTTCTAAAATTGAAATGTAGTTTTGAGAGTATATTTACCCCCATCACATTCAGTGCCTAGCTAAGATGATGGGTTCATAATAAATAGCTGCTATACTCGTTATTTATTATTGTCATCTATGTCATCATCATCAACACAAATAAGCCTCTTTTCCATTCAGGAGAATGTATGTGGATTGGTACAGAAGCATGTTATGAAATAAGTTGCATTACACTCACAAAACACTTAAAAAGGTAAGAAGGTAGTCATTAAATACAAGATTTGTCTTGCCTAAGGCAAATTTTTGGCACAGAATAAATATTCAAAAATGATAATTCTCTCTCCTTTCCCAAAAGGAAAGAGTAAAGAATATATTCCTAAGATCTACAGTTCTCAGCCTGAGGCACCCAGACTCTCAAGGGTCTTTAAAGATACCATTAAAAATTGAAGAGCTCTCTTCTTTTCTCTTCCAGTCTCTTCTTTCTTTCTTCATATTTTTTCCTTTCTAATTCATTAATTCATTATGGAGGTAATACTTAGGTGAGCTTTTCCTAGAATCAAATAAGACGATATATATTTTTATTTTTATTTTTTATTTATTTATTTTTTTTTTTTTGAGACAGAGTCTCGTTCTGTTGCCCGGGCTAGAGTGAGTGCTGTGGCGGCAGCCTAGCTCACAGCAACCTCAAACTCCTGGGCTCAAGCAATCCTCCTGCCTCAGCCTCCCGAGTAGCTGGGACTACAGGCATGCGCCACCATGCCCGGCTAATTTTTTCTATGTATTTTTAGCTGGCCTCGCTCTTGCTCAGGCTGGTTTCGAACTCCTGACCTTGAGCGATCCGCCCACCTCGGCCTCCCAGAATGCTAGGATTACAGGCGTGAACCACCGTGCCTGGCCCATAAGACGATATATTTAGAAGTACATCATTAACTGTGAACTATAATAATAGTAATGGTTAATAATTTGCTAGCTTATATAAATACCAATCAGAAGTATATGTATATATTTCTAAAATGTAAAAACCTGTATAAGAAAGAGCATAGAAGTTGGAGCTATTCCAAATTTTGTTTAAAAAATATAAGGTTAGGCCGGGCGTAGTGGCTCACGCCTGTAATCCTAGCACTCTGGGAAGCCGAGGCGGGTGGATCACTCAAGATCAGGAGTTCAAGACCAGCCTGAGCAAGAGCAAGACCCCGTCTTTACTAGAAATAAATAGAAAGAAATTAATTTGACAACTAAAAATATATAGAAAAAATTAGCTGGGCATGGTGGCGCATGCCTGTAGTCCCAGCTACTTGGGAGGCTGAGGCAGAAGGATTGCTTGAGCCCAGAAGTTTGAGGTTGCTGTGAGCTAGGCTGAGGCCATGGCACTCACTCTAGCCCGGGCAGCAGAGTGAGACTCTGTCTCAAAAAAAAAAAAAAAAATGGATGGTCGCATTTGTACTGAACATGTACAGACTTTTTTCTTGTCATTATTCCCTAAACATTATAGTATAACAACTATTTACCTGGCATTTACATTATATTAAATATTATAAGTAATCTAGAGATGATTTAAAGTATACAGGAGGACGTGTGTAAGCTACATACAAATATTATGCCTTTTTATATGAGACTTGAGCATCAGTGGATTTTGATATCTGTAGGGGATCCTGGAACCAAGCCCCCATGGGTAACAAGGGATGACTGTATTTCTGTGCTCCATCCACAGAGAGAGCCTAAAGATAGTAGCGAGGAGCGCACCAGGCTTGTTGGTCTTTCTGGTGACCAGCTCCCTTTCTGAGTCATCTCATCTCTTAGCATAAAGCTTCCCAAATAACAAAGACACTCATATTACTCAAAAAATTCCAAGGATTTAGAGTCTTCCTCCCAGGAACCAGGGACAAAGGCCAATCGAAGTCTGTGTTTTGCAACAGAGGGTAGAATAGCTAGACAGAGACATCAGAACAGGTATTGTAACTGCGTTCCACATGTTCAGAAGAGAAGGAAACACATGGGAAATATGA